>JAJONR010004126.1:0-43512 GCA_029582245.1 Solanum etuberosum
TCTTTCTAATTCTTGCTCTTTGAAATAACGGAGTTTTACAACAAGGCATGTAAAGAACTAAATATGGTAACTGAATATTCCCTTCACTTGTTATAAGAGAAACCACAGTAAACGTATATTCAAGAGAACTATGTCCCAGACAACTACAAATCATTTCTCAATTTTTTGGTTCGTCATGCGTCCAATGGTTATCATAGTTCCAACCTAAAATGTCCACTTGGGACCCAGTCTTTCAAAAATCCTATCTTAGTCAAATAGAGTAGAGCGAAGTCAAAATCTTGAATTAGCGCTTTGGCCTAAAATAACCCAACACCCAAGGCGTGTTAAGCCCATTTGAAAGACCACCTTTAGTTAAAAATGGCCTCTGGCCTAAATGGACGATCGTAATTGTTTGTTAAAATTTGAAGGATGTATAGGTCATTTGGAAAATCATTGTCACTCGGGGTTGGGGGTTATTTTATCATCTTATTCTAGTCGAAGCAGAATCTTCACAAGCTACCATTCCATCTAAAAGGTGTTGGCATTCGGAGATGACAAGAGGTTCAAGAAGTAAGGACCTTCCACGATGGCTTAGTTTAGGATGATACCCCTGCGTGGGACTTATTATTTGTACTTCTTTTTCCTTATTTTGTAGTCCTATTTGGTTGATATAAAATTTGTATAAAGTGTTTTGGGGGCAATTGAATGTTGTCAAATGACGTAATACATCTTTCAAATTGATGGGCCTACCCTTTACACAAAAGGGTCACATATTTTATTGGATGCGCAATAAATATTTGTATACTACGTGATATAATTGAGTTTGTCTTCAATCAAAGCAGTGCTTATGTGTTTAATTAATTTTTTTGTGTAATATTTTACATTATCCATTATGAACACGAACTAACACTTTTACCTTTTGAGTTTTTTTTTTCTTTTTTTAAGCAAGAGATTGACATATGTCACAATTTTGAAGTCATTTTTAATCCGCAGCCGCAAGGGACAAGAGGACTTGCAAAATTCGAGTTTGTTATATTTCACAAGACATTAATATCAAGTCAAAAAGATAAATCAGCGGAAGCTTTGACTATGAGGTCACACTCATTTTTTTTTTGCATGCTGACCCTGCTTTCACATATTTCTCATATTTTTGCAGGAAAATCATCCCCGACAACAGTCAGGGATGGTCATAAGAATGTGTAGTTCTCATGGATAATTGGGAGGACAACACATTTCCAAGAGACATTCAAAAAGAATACAACAACAAGTGGTTACTGTAAAAATTGGAAGGCAATATTCAACAAACAGTACAAAGATCGATAGTGAAGAGGATATAAGGAATCACTCCGAGTTTGTCTAAATCATGAAATCATTTTATACCTTATTTGAATGAACTACGAGAACCTGATTCTCATCTTGGTTAGATACGTACGCAGCCCTTCTTGGGTTCAGTATTTATTCTTTCAAATTTTAAAAATAAAGTAAAATGTCTTGTGCATATTTTTAGAGACATATTTGCACAAACTACGCGTACCTGATTCTCATCTCCATGAGATACATAGGCAGTCCTTCTTGGGTTCGGTATTTATTCTTTCAAATAAAAAAAATACTGTGTACATACTGTAAGAGTCAGGTCTTCAGCTAGATTAAGACCAATGCAGTTAGGAGCATGTAAAAATATTTGATATGATGGAGAGGAAAGATTTTGTGGTAAACCATAGATTCTTTTTGTACCACTCATTTGTACTTCTGTGATGCTTGAAAATTCTCTTGCAGGAATTCAATATAAGAATAAAACAAACCTCATGGTTTCATATGCATTGTGTGGTGAGCTATTAGAGCAAAATTCAATCGCATCGCACTGTTGATCAAGAACTTGGCTTGAATGTTTATCGAGGCGAAATAATGAGTAACATTTGATTTGGGAAAGGATTGTAGGCCTTCTTTGACCCGATTGTGACTTTCAAAGCCTACCAAATGACATTAATTCATAGTTTTTCCCGCTTCGAGCCTGAAGCCTTTTCTTTGGAAAATCACATCTTAGCCATAAGCCGTTCTTAGTGCATACATGCACTATCCCTTTTTTGGCCCAACCTTCTTGTCCGAACCAAATATGTGGAAATTCTAAGAGAAGATCAAGGTGTGAATTTGCCAAAGTCAAAAGATATAAAGTCTCGCAAAGTCAATGAAACAAAAAATGACTTCTAGAGAAAAATAAAGAAAAAAAGAAGTCTGAAAGAAATAAACACCCCTACAGAGTTAGTGAAGGAAGAGAAGGAAAATACTCCTAAAAAAGGAGAAAACTTCAAAAGAAAGGGGTGGAAAAAGGAAAAGTACAAACAAATAAGGATTCAAAAGAATTTGAAACAAAAGAAAGGGTTGAAAAAAGGAGAAGCTCCAACAAATAACAATTCAAAAGAAGTCGAACAAAAGAAAGAGACCATAAGAGGATCAGACACCAAAGGCGTATCTATTGTCAAAAGAAAAAATTCAATGTGACGCTCAATTAAATAAATCTTAATCCAAATAAATATCCTACCCGTCCCGAAGCCTACATTACAAGTCAATGACAAGCCCTACCTGATCTCATTCCAAATGCTCTCACATTAGTGGAGATTTCCATAAGGGACAATCATATGGTATCATAGTTGCATGCATTGAACATCCTTGTGAGTGTGAGTGCACTTTGAAAAATTTCCTCAAATCAAACACTTCAAATTTGTGTGAAATATGAATTTTCTTTTTCGTGAGGGCATGTTCAACATGAGGATTGACACAATTCAAAACGTTTGTTTGAAACAAGATGAACAAATATTTTTTATCATTAAGTATGTTGAGGTACCACTTGAAGCTGTAGGAATTACCGTGAATTCAATCTTAGTTAGAAAAAGAAAAAAAAAGAAGGAGAGATTTACCTGTAATCTTAACTGTTGGTACCAATTGTGGTCTTGATTTTACTATCTTTTCACATTCTTTATTCTTAAAAAAAAAAAAGAGTCGGGAAAGCACCCACCTTTTAATATCTTTGAAAGCATGTTTTATAGAGTCTTTTTTTAAAAAAATAAAGACAAAAAAAAATATATTGTGCATTCTCTAATAAAATTGGTTGGTTTATTGTAAAAAGTGATATTAGGCTAATCTCGTCAGTGTGAGACGCCTATTTTACTTCATTGGGTCGTTCATCCCCAAAATGTGACATATATTTTGTCTTTAGGCTTTGAATATGACAAGAAATATCATTGTCCTATATCATCATATTCGTATTGTACATTTTCTACTGATGATCTTGTCTTAGATTCTTTGCAGCATTCATCATCTACAGGATTGGAACTATATTTGACCTGATTCTTGGCTCAATGGGATATGTAGGCACCATGATGGCTCGGTCATATACCCAGTGTGATTTTCTTTTCTCATTGTAATAAAAATTGAGATAGAATTTTTGAGAATATCTCAAAAATTCACAATAAAGATGCTATTTCTAGTAAGTTATGATTGGAGATCATTTTGAGATTTGCCAAGAGATCTAACTAGGACAAATTTTTTTAGGAAGACCTCAACAATTCCAACAAGTTTTATCAAAAGTTTGGAAGTCAACATTAAATGATCCAGCATCACTTGAAGTTGAAAGTCAACTTCCAAACTCCAGCATTGTCATGGCGAGCCAGCTGCTCCTTGTACAAATCCTCAATAAGAAACGAGTCACAATAAACACAAAGTGTTCAAGAGCAAAATGATAATTTCTCACTTGTTCAAAGTGATCAGGCACATTCTCTTGTGAATTTCTCCTTAAAGTTTCTTGACTAAGTCGCTAGTTAATGCGATATTGTGTCTACTAATCATTTCTTTTCAAGTACAGGAACATGTGAAAGCATTGAGAGGATGACACTTTCAAGACAAATCATCGAGTCATCCACCTCGTTACAGTTGGATAATCATCGAGTCATCCATCTCATTACCATAGACATCATTTTTCATTGGCCGAGAGGGCCATTGCATTATTCATTTTCCGAGAGGGCTATTCCATTTTTCATTTGCCGAGAAGGTCATTGCATTTTTAATTTGCCGAGAGAGTCATTGAATTTTTCATTTGCCAAGAGGGCCATTGCATTTTTCACTGCCCAAGATGGTCATTGCATTTTTCATTTGCCAAGAGTGTCATTGCATTTTTCATTTCTTGAGAGGACCATCTCATTTTCATTTGCCGAAAAGGCCATTGCATTTAAGTCTAATCTATTCGTAGGTGAAGGATGTGCACCATATATATTCCACGTCGAAGTCGGAGGAGGCTGGTATTGAAAGATATTTGCATTTAATTCGCATCTATTCGGAGGTGAAGGGTGTGAACCCTATCTATTCCAGATCGAAGTCGGAGGATGCTGGCGTTGAAAGATATTTTCATTTAAGTGACATCTACTCAGAAGTGAAGGATGTGCACCATATCTATTCCATGTCGAAGTAGGAGGAGGCTGGTGTTAAAAGATATTTGCATTTAACTCACACATATTAAGATGTGAAGGATGTGCACCGTATCTATTCCACGTCGAAGTCGGATAAGGTTAGCATTGAATGATATTTGCATTTAAGTCGCATCTATTCGAAGGTGAAGGATGTGCACCTTATCTATTCCACTTCGGAGTCTAAGGAGGCTGGTATTGAAAGATATTTGCATTTAAGTCGCATCTATTCGGAGGTGAAGGATGTGCATCCTATCTATTCCACGTCGGAGTTGGAGTAGGCTGCCGTTGAAAGTTATTTTCATTAAAGTCACATCTATTTGGAGGTGATGGATGTACACCCCTATCTATTTCACGTCGAGGCCAGAGAAGGCTGGAGTTGAAAGATATTTGCATTTAAGTCGCATCTATTCGGAGGTGAAGGATGTGCACCCTATCTATTTCACGTCGGAGTTAGAGGAGGCTGTCGTTGAAAGATATTTGCATTTAAGTCGCATATATTCGGAGGTGAAGGATGTGCACCCTCTCTATTCCATGTCGAAGCCGGAAGAGGCTGGCATTGACAAATATTTGCCTTGAAGTCGCATCTATTCGGAGGTGAATGATGTGAACCCTATTTATTCCATGGTGAAGTCGGAGGAGGATGGCATTGAAAGATATTTGCATTTATGTTGAATCTATTCAGAGGTGAAGGATGTGCACCCTATCTATTCCACGTCAGAGTCAGAGGAGGATGGCGTTGAAAGATATTTGCATTTAAGTTGCATCTATTCAGGGGTGAAATATGTGCACCCTATCTATTCCACGTCGGAGTCGGAGGAGGCTGGCGTTGAAAGATATTTTCATTTAAGTCGCATCTATTCGGAGGTGAAGGAAGTGCACCCTATCAATTGCACGTCGAATCCGGAGGAGGTTGGCGTTGTAATATATTTGTATTTAAGTTGCATCTATACGGAGGTGAAGGATGTTCACCCTATCTATTACACGTCGAAGCCGGAGGAGGCTGGCGTCGAAAGATATTTGCATTTATGTCGCATGTATTCGGAGGTGAAGGATGTGCACCCTATCTATTCCACGTTGAAGTCGGAGGAGGCGGGTGTTAAAAGATATTTGCATTTAAGTCACATTTATTCGGAGGTGAATGATGTGCACCCTATCTGTTAAACATTGAAGTAGGAGGACACTGGCGTTAAAAGATATTTTTAAGTAGAATCTATTAGTAGGTGAAGGATGTACACCCTATATATTCCACGTTGAAGTCCGAGAAGGCTGACGTTGATGGATATTCATATTCTATTATCGGAAGTGCTAGTATTCACATATATCTTATTGGTAGATTCTCATATGTCCTACCGATGAACATGCATTTATTTTGCCCACACATCCTACCGATGATCATTCTCATATTTACGACCGATGGACATGCATTTATTTTTCCCAAAGATCCTACAAATGGATCATCTCCATTCATTCTACCGATGGAAATGCGTTTATATCCTACTGATGGATTACCTTTATTCATCCTACCGATGGACATACATTCATATCCTGTCGATAAATCATGTTCATCCATCCTACAGATTGATATTCGGTTATATCCTATCGATGGATTATATTTATTCATCCTACTGATGGACATACATTCAGATCCTGTTGATGGTTCATCTTCATTCATCCTACCGATGGACATACATTCATATCCTACCGATGGATCATCTTCATCCGTCCTACCGATGGACATGTGTTTATATCCTACCGATGGATTATCTTTATTCGTCCTACCGATGGACATACATTCATATCCTACCGATGGATCATTCTCATATGTCCTACCGATGGACATGCATTTATATCATACCGATTGATCATCTTCGTTCGTCCTACTGGTTGACATGAATTTATATCCTATTGATGGATCATCTTCGTTCGTCCTACTGATGGACAGGCATTTATATCCTACTGATGGATCATCTTCATTCGTCCTACCGATGGACATGCATTTATATCCTACTGATGGATCAGTTTCATTCGTCCAACCGATGGACATGCATTTATATCCTACCGACGAATCATCTTCATTCATCGTATCGTTAAGGATGCTATCATTTCATTAATTCTGTCTCTACTAATGAGTTTCATCTTTGTCTTTTTGAGAACATCCACCAAGATGCATTCTGAATTAATTCACAGGTGTAGTTTACGTGGAGCATTCTTGAAGAAAGTTGAGTATCGACACATTCCAACAACACTTTTATACGAAGGTCATGTGTTCGGACAAAATTGGGTTTGTCAATTTTGTTTCTCCATGATTTCTTTCATCAGTCATATCCAATGAAATGGACAGCTGTTGACACCTATTTTTGGCTAACATTTTAAAAATTCGTAACTTTTATTTTTTATTTATTCAATAGTTTAAAATATATTTTTTATAATTTTAAATAAGTTTATCGATATTTATCCTTATTTATCAAAATTTCAGGATTTTTTATAAGTTAATTTTAATTACATTATTTTTTGTAACAACCGATTGATTACGTTCAAATATATGTTGATTTTGATTAAATTATAATTTCTGTTAAATTGAATTATTACTTTTCCCTACCATTTGTTACGTTCATTACATTTTTTAATATTCATTTTATTTGTTACATTTGTTAATATTTATTTTGACATTTTGCACAATCTAGAAATTCATTCAAATATTGATGAGATCTCGTACACAGATATTTTATTAACTTGTAGTTTTGGCCCATGAGTTTAAGATAATGGTATTGTACTGTAAGTGGTTTTCTATTTTCTATTTAAATTATTTATGGTCATTAAGTTAGGGTGGTGGATAAGATTTTTTGGGGTGTAATTTAGAGAATTTTTATATTGTTTTATTGTTCATTATTTTTTCCGGCAAGTTGTCGTAGCTCCGCCGGAATCTGGTGAGTCCACCACCCTAAAAACCCTTTTCTGTTTTCCGGTGAAACCCACTGCCACCTCCACCTCAAATCGGAAGGCAAATGACCAACAACAACCCGACCAACAGCTCCAAACGACCTCATTTTCCCTTAACCCCATTTGTTTTTTCACCATTTCGGCGAAGAACGAAACCATCATGGCCCAACCCCAAGTTCCGAGCTCCAGAACACCACCACCGCCTGACCAGACCTCTCCTTTCTCCACCCAAACCCACCGGTGTCCAGCCACCAAACCCCTTCCATTTTTTCTCTGACCAAAAGCCACCGGTAAACAACCTGTTCCACCGTTCAACCCCTTCAAATCGACTCCAAAACCATCAAAAAAAAACCCCAAAACTCTACTACACAGCCTCCAGCAGCCCTCACCACCAAAATGACCCCAAACCCAGGCAAAAACCCCAACCTGCTACACTGAACAAGATCAAAAAAGCCACCAGAAACCGACCAAACGGCCTCAAAATCAACACCCAAACTCCGGCGAAGAACAATAGCGATAGATGCACAGTGACCATCCCCTTTTTCCTCTAATTTTTATTTGTTTTGCAGGCATTCCGGCGAAGCAACCCAACAACCAACAACGAGCCAGTGAGCTCGTAATCACCAGATCTTCTCATCGCTGCCTCCTCTGCACTAAAATCAACGCCAACTCCGGTGAAATCCAGTCACCAATGAGCTCCGAAGTCTATTTCCGGCGAGGTTCGAACTCTATAACACTGTTAGTTTCTCTATTTTTTTATTTTTTTAATCTGTTAGTTTGTTTATAAAGTTAGCTTAGTTCTTGCTTTATTTCACTCCAACAATGTTAATGTTCTTCGGGTTATATGATCCGTGTTTTTTTTCTTTAAGATCTAGCTGAAATTTTGCTTGCTATCTTATGAGTTCGTTTAGATTTTCTTTTGGTAATATATTTAATTTGGATTTTATGTTCTTTTGTTGTTGTTATTCTGCTTGGCGGACTTTATTCCTTGTGTTGCTTGGTTTTCTCATTACTCTATTTTATTTAATGTTGTAATTGTTAATTATTGATGTTTTTTTGTTTGTTTTGCACAGATTGTTAGCATTTCTCATTTTTTTTAATTATTTGTTTTATTTTATTACTTGTTTGTTATACATGTATATTATTTTAATATAGTTGTTCTATTTTTGTTCACAATCTCAAGGATGACTGTATATTTATGTGTGTTTTATTTATAAGTTAAAGTTGCTTTATTTTGTTCACAATTTTATTACTCGATTACATGCATTTATTTTTGTTTTTACATAAATTTCCAGTTAGTTGTTTTGATTATTGCTTCTAAATTGTTGCATATTATTTTATCCTTTCTTTGTTAATTCGCATTGATTTGTTGTTTATACATTAAAATTGGCCAATGAAAAAATCTCTCCGTCGGTTTTAGAGGCCTTCCCATTGTAAAAAATAAAAATTTAGTTTAAGTTTATATATATTGTATGTTAAGATTAGCCGATGAAGAAATTACCTCGATTTTCAAGGCCTCCCATGTATATATGATAAGTTTTATTTTATATTGTTATATTTCATTTATTTTTATTCATATTAATTTATCACTAACACTTTTACTAAGTGTGTTTACTGGTACCCCAAAGTCGCTTCCCATTGAAGCAATTCGAAGGGAGTTTGAATTATATTTTCTATTCATTATTGTGTATATTATTGGCATTAGGCAAACTTAGGCCGTTTATTATATTATTATTTTATTTTATTACTTGTGTATATTTTATGTTTGTTATATTTGTATATTATTTTTATCTCCTCCTCAATTTGAAAAAAAATAAATTTAGCCAGGATCCATAGTTATGAATTTCGAAAGATGCCTAATACCTCCTCAATTAATGAAATAAACAGAAATATTCATACATATCACACTTATTGTTCATCGAGTATCAACTATCATCAAATATTTAACAAAAATGATAGTTAATAATGCATTATTAATTTAATCTCAACTAAGTTTTCTCATCATATTTTCAAGATAACAGAAAGTGAAGAGTTCTTCAGAATGATTAATGTGCACAATATTAGGATATATACAATTAACCATGTGTTTAGATATAGTATTTATTATAGAATAATTATTTATTCATTTAATAGATCATATATTCGTTTATAATGTCTCTTTACTTATATAATAGATGATTTAGTGTATAGAGTATTAGCTTATACACAAGGATTAAATCATCGGTTCTTATAACTATAAAGTTTTTTGTTCACAATCTAAGATGAGAATTGGACATGCTACCGGTATGATTGTAGCACAAGATTATATGTAGTTTATCTTGATTATGAGAATGGTATAGTTCCAACTTCTTGTGCTAGTGCATTTTGTCTGTATTGAACGGGATCGAATAGAGATAGTTTTTTTAGACTGACTGACAAAAGCATATTCTCTAAACTATTAAATGTACTTATATTATTAATCCTGATATAACTATTATGATCTATGTATGTTAATTATCATTTTGATTTATTAAAAGCTGAGATTCTAAGAAGGGTCAATATGCCTGTTAGATTGGATTATAATAATATATATTGGTGAAATAATAAGTTAGTTGACGGAATCCATGTCTCGATATAGAGATTGATGACATGTATTTTTGAAAAGCTTATAAGTTTTCATCGTGTCAAACCTTGCAAGTTTATTTATGAATCTGACACATGAAATAAGTTAAGCAGTGCTCTAAAGGAAATTGATGATTGAATTAAATTTGTCAGTAATTTAATTTATTGATTAGTATCTGTAATCTTAACATGTGGAATTACATATGTATTTAATGGGAAATTTTGAAATATAAATAGAGGAGTGCAACTACGAATTTCTATTGGAATGATTTGTAATTTATTATGGTAAAAATAATTAAAATTAATTATTTAGAATTATTTCCATAATAGAAAATCTTAGTAATTAATTTTATGGTCCCTATCGTGCCCACATTTAACTAGAACTCATAATCTATTCTAAGAAGATAAGAGACAAGTATGTATCGTTCGTTATTCTAAGGCAAGGGAGAAGTATGTGTCTTTCTTAATTCTAAGGAAAGGGAGAGGTACATGTCTTTTTCTATTTGAAGGAAAGGGAGAAGTACATGTATTTTTCTATTCTAAGTAAAGGGAGAAGTATATGTCTTTTTCTTTTCTAAGGAAAGACTGTGTGTTTCTTCTACTCCTTGGACTATGAATAAATCTCTATTAATAGGGATTTTTCTAACCCTTGAAGGAGAATAAATTTGATATACAATACTTGCCCACCCAAGTATTGAGGGAGTTCGGATGTAAACTTGGGATCATTGTAGAAGACCATAGAACTTCCGTCCAATTTGTTGACTAGCTTGTGGATTCACTTGAAGGTTATAGCTTATCGACTAGCTTGTGGATTCGCTTGAAGGTAACTGCTCACGCTTCAAGAGTTAATTCTTGAATTAAATTTCAGAAAGTTTATGTGCTCTATAATGATTGTACTTGTTCTAGCATAAACTATGTGTTATCTATTATTCATGTAAGTTGTATAATTTTTGTATGCTTCCGCTGTGGATATAGTTTTCCAACAATTGGTATCAGAGCATACTTACATCTTTATAGATAATCTAAAATATATCTATGTGCAATTGTATGTATGATTCGTGGTTGGTAAATATATTTTTATCGCAAAAAGAACTAATCAGATGAAATTTGATGTTTTTTGATTCATTGGTTAAAGTACATACGATCTTAAATTGTGAGATGATAAAGAGGAAAAATGTGTTGGCGGCAGTTTCTCACTTTCACGTGGGAATGGACAGCAGCAGTAAACACTTGTCCTAATGATTATTCTATATTTTTTATTTTTAAATTAATGGATCCCAAATTGAAAAAATTTCTTCAGATAAAAGAAAAGTTAAATTTCAATGATTATTTTTTTATTTAATAAATGACAGTAAGAACTTTTGCACAGGTAATTGATTTTTTATCGGTGGCCAGTTGTAATTTTTTTTAGGGTTGTTTCTTATTAATCCATCAAATTTTCAAAACTTGATAAGAAAAAGAATCATAGAGGTTGTTGATGAACAAATTATCATTGAACTGATTGTGAAGTAATTTTTAACTTTATAATATTTGTTATTGATTGATTGTTGATTCCAAAGCTTATAAAGTGGCGGTGGCAGTCACTATTCTAGTTAATTGGATTTTTTTTATTTTTTTTTTCAATAATTATTTCAGCATATTATTATCACTTAAGTGATTTATTTATTTGAAATTGCTGAAAATTCATTAGACTTTATACATGTGATAGTATATTTTGTAATACATGAATTGAGAATTATGATTAATAAAAAGGATTCACTAAAATGGTCCATTTATTTGAGTCATTAGAACATTCTCAATTCATCATGTATAAATTATTCTAAGTGAATAGTAGTGGTAAATATTTATTTACGTAAATGGTGATTTACCTTAAAATACTAGTAATGCTTAATTAATTCATGAGAAGAGATATCGAGGTTCTCACTCAAAAGAGAGAAACATAATATCTTGGATTCTCAAGTGTATTAATTTAGAGTATAATTTTTATAAGAAGGTATTGAGTGTCTTAGCCAAAAGAAGGACACAACATATGTTTCATACTCATGAGATAATTATAAAAAGAAAATGAAAATCTGAATCAAGTTATTTTAATCTCTAACTATGTCTAAAACGATTATTTTTCAAATTTGGTCATAGTTTAGGTGGTCATGAATTTTCTGATCTCTGATTGACTTGAAATTTGGTGGTTCCATCAAAAATTATTTAGATGGGTTTTAGGTAGTTTTTCGGATTAAAATTTGATCTGAATAGGATAAAGTCACATTGTTTTAATTCCTAAAGATACTTAAATCACTTGAATTTGAATTTGAATTTGAATTTGGTCATAGCTTTGGAAATATTTTTTATAGACTCCAATTGACCTGAAATTTGGTTAGTTCATTGGTGACAGACTAGTGAGAAATACTCATTGCTACGTGGTTATAGTTTTGAGGCCCTTAAAATGACTTTTTAGTTGTTCTTTGGAATTAAAATGTCATTTAGTATGAATATAATCCTTTATATAAGTTTTATTTATGTTAAATATGGTACATGATTACACGTGATGAGTTAACATGAATTGATATATGATAAGGATATGGATTGTTATTTTTCTTAAATCGTTTGAATCTGAATTTTATCATAGCTTTGAAGATAAATATTATTTTTGAACTCTGATTGATCTGAAATTCGGTAGGTTCATCACAAAAAATAAAATTAAGAATACTCATTGTTATACAGTAATTTGTAATTTGAGGTCGTTAAGATGATGTTTTTTGTTTTTTTTTTTGTATCTTGAAAATTAATCTTAATAAAAATTACTCACCTAGTATAATTGTGATAGAGATTGTTCCCTATGTTCTTCATTACTAAATTTTAGTGAAATATTAAGTTCATGTGTTGTGTTAGACCTTCCTCCATATCGGATGAAATTAATACAAGTATTTGAAATTTAATCTCGTATTTTGATGATCTGTATTGACTCTCCCTATCTGAGTAATATTTGATAGGATCAATGATCTAGGGATAATGATATTCACTTGGCATAAATCAACATATATGTATCATCCACATCCTGTCGATTCCCTCTTTGTTGCCCAGCCTGGTTGGTCACAACTTGACTCAACATCCGAATAGCATCCCGGAACACAACATTAGTGACCTCTCTTTGGGGTTGCACTTCTGGTGCATTGGGTACCCCTTGATCCTAAGGATCAACATTCCTTCTAGTAGGGCGACTTCAGACAACACTTTGTGGAGGCATGATCTGAAAGATACGCGCAAGCACGAATTAGAAAGAAACTTTATAGAGTTGAACTTTATCGCACAAAAAGAGTATGAAAGAAGTTAGATAGTTGCTAAATGTCGCAGCTTCCTAATTATAGATGTGGCGCGCTTCAAACCGATAACTAAAACTCTACAAACACGGCTTCATAGACACCCTAGCACTCTTGAACTCTGTGCTCTGATACCAAGTTTATCACCCCCGAGCCTACACCCTGGATGTGGCCGGCACTCGAGAACCATTGCTTGCCCCAAGCAATCCCTTGGCCTGGCTCAACTCTCAGTGGAAGACTTACTTAACATTAGATAAACTCAAATATAAAGTTTTAACTCAAATGTCTCAAATACATAACTTAGAACATTTAAAAATATTCAAACTAGCCACAAGGGAAACTCAAGTCTCGAATATTAACAATAGAAAATGAAGCAGACTTCTCAACTGCTACTGTCTATAAATCCTCTAAAACTATGAAAGATGTCGGGAAAAGACCCCCGATCATCCTAACAAAACTTAAATATTAAATAAGGGGACCCTGGCGCGGGGTGCTAGCCGTAAACTACAGAACAACTTTTCTGGCGCACTGCTGGCGCGGCGCGCCAGCTCCAGCCTAGAATTTTCTGACGAATTTATTTCTCATTTTCTAACCCTAATACGCCTAGAATCGAATACCCAACAAAAGTACACGAAAATCTACAAAAAAAAACTCTCAAACTCCTAACATTCATCTCAAGAATTCACCAAATCTTATTATTAATGATTTATGAAAAGAAACTTCAAGAAACTTATCAAGAACTCAATTTATTCAACCTCAAGTACGAAATTACGGATGAAATCACATCATTGGCGTGTGGGTGAAAGAAATCAACACTATGAGAACTTTCATACCTCTTAGGAATCAAACCTTGATGAAATTCATCGACAAATCTAAAGAACTTTGACGAACTCCTTGAACCTTTCTTCTTTTCTCCTCTTGAACTCTTCTCAAAACCCTAAGCGTAATTAGGATTGTGAAAACTGACCCAAATCAGTTTTCACACCTAAAATATTACTTAAAACGTTTTAAGCTGATGGGGTAAGGAAAAGACCAAAATACCCCTTATTAATCTGGGTACCTTTTCTTAACTGGATAGGCTGACTTCAAACGGGCATATCTTCCTCATCCGAACTCAAAATTTAGCAAACTCAGTGGCGTTGGAAAGAGGATTCAAATAGCTTTCATTTGATATATTATGGTCCACCTAACACATCCTGTACTGAAATTTATGGTCATTTGAAGTTGACCAAAAACTCACAACTTAAGCTTCACTTGAAGAAATCACAAATTAGCTCTTTCCAAATGAGTTCATTCTAAATTTAGCTCTTTCTAAGGAGGGATGTTACAATATCTCCCCCTTGAGAACATTTGTCCTCGAATGTGCTTACTCTAAGAAGACTAAGGGTGGAAACATCTAACACCCAGCTCAACCACCCAACATCTAAATTAACACAACATCGCATATCAAATTAAAGAGTGCTTACAAAAAGTCATTACCTTGCTCTAGAATTTCTCCGAAAGAAAAGAGATGTGGGTATATCTTCTTCAAATCCTCCTCAGCCTCCCAAGTAGCTTCCTCAACAAACTGATTCCTCCATAAGACCTTCACTGATGCTACCTCCGTGGTCCTCAACTTGCTAACCTGACGATCAAGTATCTCGACTGGTATCTCCTCATAAGATATGTTGTCCTTAATACCAATATTTTCAGTAGGTAAAATAAGTGAAGGATTGCCTATACTGTTCTTCAACATTGAAATGTGCAATGCCGGATGGACTACTGCTAACTCTGGCTGTAGCTCCAACTCATAGGCTACATTGCCAATCCTCTTGGATTTCCTGTAAGGACTAATATTCCAGGGACTAAGCTTCCCCTTCTTGCCAAAACTCATAACGCCCTTCATGGGTGAAACCTTCAAATAAACCCGATCGTCCACCTAAAACTCTAAGTCTCTTTTCCTAACATCGGTATAGGATTTCTAATGACTTTGCACTGTTTTCAACCTTTCTTGAATGATCTTCACTTTCTCCATAGCTTGATGAAATAAGTGTGGTCCTATCAACCCAGCTTCACCAACCTCAAACCATCAAATAGGAGATCTACATCTTATCCCAAAAAGAGCCTCATAAGGAGCCATATGGATGCTAGAGTGATAATTGTTGTTGTAAGCAAGCTCAATGAAGGGTAAGTGGTCATCCCAATTACCCTTGAAATCGATCACACAAGCCCTCAACATATCCTTTAAAGTCTGAATCGTATTCTCTGCTTGGCCATCAGTCTGAGAATGGAAAGCAGTACTCAAATTTACCTTCGAACCCAAACCTTTCTGGAAAGATTTCAAAATTTGTGCAGTGAATTGCGCACCTCTATCTGAAATGATGGACACCGGAACTCCATAAAAGTCCCCATGAGTCGTGAAGGGCACCACGAGTCGTGGTGGTGCCCGCATACGGTGCTCTACCTTAACTTGTTGGCAATTTAGGCACTTAGCAACGAACTCTGCAATACACTTCTTCATTCTACTCAACCAATATACTTCTCTCAAGTCACGATACATCTTTGTGGAACAAGGATGGATAGAATATCTAGAGCTATGAGCTTCCTCCATGATCCTCTCTTACAGGTCATGTAACACCTCAGAATCTAGTAGTCTAAGCTAGGGGGTAAGTGCTAAGTCATGAGCTAGAGATTTGGACCTTGAAACCCTTCATGAAAGTCCCCATGAGTCGTGAAGGGCACCACGAGTCGTGGTGGTGCCCATACACCCTGGATAGTGGCTGGTCAAGGGAGGCACACCTCCCACGAGCATCATGACCTCCCATGAAGGGCACCACGGCTCGTGGTGGTACCCGTAAAGGGCTAGGCAGTGTGCACCTTAGGTAGCCTCCTCCACACGAGCCACTTCACGGCTCGTGAAGGCCTTGATGGGCCGTGGGAGGGGTTATGGTGAGGAGTTAATTTTAAGGGGTTAGGGGGTGGTTTGCCATGCCATTGGTTCATGACCAAGGAAGGCACCACAACTAGTGGTAGGCACCACGGGTCGTGGAGCCTCACGTGAAGATGAGGCAGCCCCCTATAAGTTGAGGGGAAATGGGTCTTTTCCAGATTTAAGTGAATTGATACTACGCCATTTTACCCAAGACTAGTACCCCCTACATAAGTGATTTTAACCCCAAAACTCACTCATTCAAGTCATTATTCCCAAAACCCCAAAAAATCTCAAAGTCTTCCTCTCAAATATTTATCTTTCTAGAACTTGAAGAAGAAGAAGGAGTTGGAGCTAGGATCGAGGTCAAGTCTCCATTCCTCAAGAATTTGTGGGCTTTGTTATCAAGGTATGATGAATTTTCATTCATGGAATCCTTTCATACATGGAGTCCCCAAGATTCCCCATTTGAAAAGTAGAAATTCCCCAATTTGAGTTAGGGTTTTCTTCTAATGTTGTGGGTCTTGATGAATGTTGATTCAATTGGGTTCATTATGATTTTTTCTGATTGAATTGATAGGAATACATGTTTTTAGGATGAATTTACATGTACCCATACTTAACCCATGTTTCTAGGTTGAGATCGATGTAAATAGGTTTGATGGCATGAAAGGAGAATTTGTGGGTTTAGAGGTATTCTACCTAGGATTGATGAGATACATTAGAATTCATGCTTATATAATAATTATGATTAGAATTGCTTGAGATTGAAGCATATATAATGATTGTGATATACATTGCTTTGAGAGTGAAGCATATAGGTTGATTATGAGATGAAATGCTTTGAGGGTAAAGCTTATGTTACGAATTATTGATTATTGATGTAATTGTTGTGGAAGTGATAGTTCCCACATGAATTGCTTATGTATGAATGTGAAAGGCTTTCTCACATTGTATGATTGTAGGTTGAAATAATTGCTCGCCTAAAATGAATCTAATGCTAAAGACTAAGAAATTGATGAGCCTAGAGGTGATTAACCATGACCTCTAAATGAGATTGATATGAGGCGATTACCTATATTCCCTCGAATACAATAAAGATGTGATTACACTTATTTCTCAAAGTTGAACAAGAGGTCTCCCCACGTTCTTAGGATATGATTTGGACAAGAGGCGAGTACTTATGATCCCTATAGATAGACAAGGTGCGAATACCCATGTCACATGATTTTGGACTAGATCCGAATACCCATGATCCAAATGGTAAGAAGGATTAGAGGTAACTACCCGTGTTCTTCATAGTAAGGCAAGAGGGGATTCCCCATGTCTATAAAAGATAAGCGAGATATGTTATGATAGGTGATGGCTTGGATTGTGCTTGAGTTTCCTCCCATGATGAATAAGGATGATTTGAGGTTACTTAAAAAAGTATTCCTTTATGTTGACATGTTCTATTATATACATTGATTATGTTTATGACTTATGTTGTTTACCTCTTATGTTTATGCTGATGTTTATGCAAGTTGTCATATTTAGTACATGTTCTTACTAACACATACTCTTGCCTACATTTCTTATCCAAATGTAGGGTCTGGTGATCTCGACTCTCATCCCCATGGCTAGGATCTTAGTAGTAACAAGACTTGAAGATTGGTGAGTCCTCATTGAATTACAGGATATAGCCACCATTTCTCTTATGTTCTTTCATTTTATGTTTTGAAAATTATTGTATGGGATGTGTCCAAAGATATTCATGTTTTAGATGGTTTGAGACAAAGTGTAATAGACTTCCGCTTTTGGTTATGGAACTTTGATGTTGTTGAAAAATATTTTAAATTTCCGCTCATTTCTATTATCTTATGTTATGAAAGCTAAGTGGCATATATGAGGCCTCTCGGGGTCTTGTATGCCATGTAGCATCTAGGGTGTACTCCTGGGTCATGACAAACTTGATATCAGAGCACAAGGTTTAGATTGATTCTAGGATGTCTCAAAACCACGTCTAGTAGTGTCTTGTTCATAAGTGTGAAGCGCGCCACATTTATTATTGAGAGACTATTGGATGCTTAGGAAACTTCACTTCTTTCTTCATTCTAAGTCGTGCGATAGAGTTTAACTCTATAAGGTTTTTCTCCTAATCCTTACCCTATGGTCTACATGATTTGACTACTAGAAGGGGGTTTGCAAGAAGGACTGTAGGAGAAAATGTTGATCAAGGAGCTCCACCTCATGCTCCTCATGCTCCTCAAGCTCCGGTTGACCCTTTGGCCGAGCAACAGACTAATGCAGTGTTTAGGATGGCTTTTCAAGTGTTGGCTCAAACTGTGACGGCCCAAGCCAATAGGGAAATTGTGAACCCAAATGTGGGTATGGCGACATCAAGAGTGAGGGACTTTACAAGGATGAATCCTCCCAAATTCTATGGTTCTAAGGTTGAGGAAGATCCTCAAGAGATCATTGACAAGGTCCATAAGGTGTTGGCTATCAAGGGAGTGACTCCGGTGGAGAAGGCGAAATGGGGCGCTTATCAACTAAAAGGGGTTGCTCAAATTTGGTTCAACCATTGGAAGAATCAAGACCGGTAGATGTGGGTCCCCTATAATGGGAAAGGTTTAAGTCCACTTTTCTTGATAGGTTCTTTCCTCTTGAGATGAGGGAGGCAAAAGTGCTTGAGTTTATCAATCTCCGACAAAGAAACATGTGTGTGAAATAATATGCTTTGAAGTTGACTCAATTATCAAAGTATGCCTCTTCTATTGTTGCCGACTCTAGGGCAAGGATGAGAAAGTTCATTTCTGGTGTGTCTGATTAATAACGTTTCAAAGACACTTCATCCAATTCTAAGTGTTAACGATCGTAAATCAGTATAAAATCTAAATGAGTTGGTGTCGAATCCCACAGGGAGCGGTACGTATTTCAGATTCAATTGGGAAGTATAAACGCGGTCAAATCAGTCATAGGAATAAAAATTATTGAATAAGGACATCATTCAAATTAAGGGGTTACACGAATGTTAAATGGGGCTTTTGGTTTTGATTATCAACTACAAATAGCAGTCACAAATAATAAGAATTAAAAATAATGAGACTGATTCTTGGGATGTGATCGATTATAGGCAATATAGACATATGGGTAGCTGCAACTAGTAGTAAATAGCTAGATATTAGTGAGTAGGCTAGGCTATAGGGGAGGTGAATTTTCTCTCGAACAATTTACCCCGAATCAAGTGATTTCTCTCGAACATCAACAAGCATGCAAAATAAGAGCAACCCACACCTTAATCCATTCACTCTCTCGAGCTAAATGTGTCGAATTGGGTTTAGGATTCATTCTCTCGAGCTGAACCCAAATCAACCCAATACCCACAAACCATTAATCAAAAACCTTAGTTCTAAAACCTCTCTTGAGCAAGCCAAGAACACAAACATAGAACTGCATTTGCAACTACAATTCTTAAATTAAACCACAGTTAATGATTAAACTCACTTTTAAATGGCATTTAAACTAACAAATAGCAATACCCATAAGCGAAATCAGCCCATAATCACATAATCACACCCCAAGAATTTGGGGTTTTAGCTAGGCATTATAAAAAGGTAAAAATAGTGAACAAATTGATTATCTATCAACTGGGTAAGAGTGATTTTGTCTTTACAATGTTTCAATTTGTTGAATATCAAAGACCCACTTCCAATTTCTCAAAAGTGAATTTTTTCAATCCTTCAAAACAAAGGAAGAACTCTAGAGAAAACTGTCTCAAAATTATTTTCTAAGTTCAGAAGTTTTTATTTTTGATTAGATAGATAGATAGATATATAGATAGATCGATAGATAGATACTAAACTAAATGTTCAAAAACGTATTTATAGTAGCAGAAAATAAGCTACGAAAGCTAATTCGGCGAAGTAAGTCAGGCTCGCCGCCCTTTGGTCTCTTCCATCGCCCTTTCGCCTTGGCACTCAGCATCCTCAAGGCCTGTAACTTTGGGCGATCTATCTTTATTTCGCGGAATCACTCGGCGTTCCACCGACTGCCCCTTTTTCTCGCCGACTTGTTTCTTTCCTTTAGAACTTGGCACACTGGAACTTTACGCAGTATGAGGAGCCACTCGGCGACACGCCGAATGCTCTTGGCGATCCTCTGGCTGACCCATCTTCATTTCTTCAGCCTGTTTTGTTCCTTTTTGCCTGTTAGTGTCCTTGATTTGTTCCTCAATCCATATTTCTGAAAATCAAGAATTTAACATCAGTTATTGGCACAAAATAATAATTTGAGGACACTAAATCAATATAAACAAAGCTCTAAATGAGTCCAAACCTCGGACTCATCAACACCCCCAACTTAAACTTTTGCTTGTCCATAAGTAAAACTCAAGTTCAGCAGTTAAAAAAGGATGTCTCAAACAGTGCTACATAAGACTCAATCATTAATGCACACAACAAGACTCAACTTACTAATGCAACGATCAATTGTGCACTCAAAGATTCAAGTTGTGACTCACCATTATCAAAGATACTCAAGTTCACAATACTTGCTTCAAATGCAAGTTCAAGTTCAACAAAGGTACTCAAATGCTCTCACAACAAATATGATTCCATATTCACACACAATTTCTCAACAATTTATAGATCCGGAATCACATACAACTCTCACACTCACAAAGATGAACATATGCATAACATCACCCATAGGTTTGACCTTATTTTCCAATCAACACTCGTTTCAGCTCACTCAAGATCTCAAAGGTCTTTTCCAGGCTTGTAACGGGGCTGAGTGTAAAGGTATGGTCATTTAGGCTCAGTGGCTTCTACCCTCATGAAATGTGGTCTGAACATCACTTTCTTCCCTTTCTTCAACATTTGACTCATGCTCAAAATTCACCCCATTATTCAACTTCCAATGGAATACCGGACACCCCATTTCTTTTGAAACTTTCACAACTTGATTTCACAACTTTTTTCATTCTTTTTCTTTTGCTTTCTTCTATTCTTTTTCTATTTTTTTTTATATGGAGGGGTTCCATCTTTTTCAAGACCATTGCTAGAAAGGGGATTTTCTTACACTTCTTGATTTACCTTCTCTTTTCACCACACCCCCAACTTAGGCTTTTGGCCCAAGTTGGTTATTCAATCAAACCACACTTCATGAGGATTATGGGTGAATGGATAAAGAGGGGTCATAATTGCATCAAGTTTCTTCCAAGAAAAGGATAAGGCTCAAAGGGGGTTCAAGCAAGGTTCACACTCCTCACAAGGTTGTCCACAAAAGAGGTATATTGTCAAATTTTTTCACTCTTCAAAATTGTTGCCTAAGATCATTTCAAGAGCTTGCATCACTTAGTCAACCGGACCAACGGGGTAAATTCTAGGTGTCATCACACAAGGCATTGGCACCAATATCAAACAAGAGTCATTCGAGCTAGTGTGCAATGTTCATCACAAGAGACTCCATTCAATAACTTGCTAGTCACAACGAGATGCAAAAAGTCCACATACTGTCTATGCAACTTCATTTGGCCTTATCATAGCCGTGCATTCATTTTTGTTCGATTCAGAGCACTATTTAGGTCATTGGTATTGATCATAACCGATACTCAAATTTGCACAAGAACAACCACATTCACACACAACAAGAGGTGGCAAACATTTTCAGATGGGTCAAAAAACCATTTTCATTCAAAAGAAGGAGCCATAAGCTCAAACATCCACAAGATAAGATCAAAACACAGTTTAAAACACAAAACCCAATATACACACAAGAGGTAGGTATAGAAATACCTCACCCCACCACAAATAAAAAGCAGTTGTCCTCAAATGCAACAAAAATAATAACAAATCAATAAAAACGACAGAGAGGGAGGTAAAGAACAATCCTGTCTACACAGTCGCTCCATCTGTCGGGGCATCAGTGCCCAGGGTCACACTCTGATCTTGGGGATCAGTGCCCGGTGCACCATCAACATCGGATCCACTAGAGCCTACCATGGACGTGTCCCTCAAAGAAGTCTGGACAACTGATTCCACCATGGCCTCCTCAACCTCAGTCAGGCCCTCGTAAGTGGTCTCCTCTTGAACACCGAGTTGTTCCTCATCAGTCTCAGCATCGGGCTCGGTAGCTACATTATCGGCTCTAATCAAGTCTCCGGTGGTAGGTGGAGGCATATCAGAACAAACCAGAACATCTGTGCCCATGTCATCAGGGATCTCCACGGTCCCAAAAATCATCGACTTATCCGTGGACTTTAGTTGGTCCACGTCCTATCTCAACTCAGCAATTTCATCCTTTAAGCCCGTCACCTCACCAGTGGCTCCCTGGCCTCTTTCACACACCTCTATCCGTGCTGCGAGGGCATCAACAGACACACTAAGAGGTGTCACAGAAGTACTGAGGGATCTCTCACTCATCCCAAGGACTGTAGCCTCTAGCCTGGAGGCACACCTATCAGCAGAACGGGCTAGATGCCCCATCCGTAGTATCGTAGCCTGAGTGAGTGGAGGTCGGGAGGCAGTAGGACTAGCAGCAGACCTAGGAGACAGGGGAGCAGTAGAAACACTCTGAGTCATGGAAGGAACAACACTAGATATACCTGAAGGCCCAGGGGCCGGAGTAGGAAATATTGCCTCTGCAGGTAAAGTCGCAATGTCCACAACCGGGGAAGGATCCACCGTGGCTGCTTTCTTCCTCTCCACCTCATCCTTCAAGTACTCAGCCTCAATGCACCGGATATCGATAGAGGAGGTGGGAATCACTTCCACATCCTTCTTCTCATCACGGGGCACTCGGGCTCGTCTGCAAAATTTGGTGATCAACACCGGGAACAAAAGCAAAGTATGATGCTGCCTGGCCCTCATGACCATTTCTTGTCCAAGGATCATACCCAAGTTTAGCCTTGTCCCATCAATGATGCAACCAAGACAAGATGCCTTCGCGTGGCGAAGGATACACTCATTCTGGGACGGCATGATAGAACTGCTGATGAAGCCAAACCAGTACCTCGCTGCTATATTGAGGTCTTTCTTTTCTATGGGAGCTCCAGCCTCGATCCACCTAGGAGAACCATCAGATAACAGAGGGGCTAACCACTTTTTCATAGTCTTCAAAGATTGTGTTCTGATCATGTATTGACAGTCATCCTCAATATTCTCTGTACACTCAGTACTGCATTGATATCGTCACTGTCACACTTCACTTTCTTTCCCCTGACAACCACATATTCTACCGGCTGGAATGTCGCAGCCTTCTTCTTCCCTTGTGGCACTAGATCTCCGTAGGAAGTGTAAAACTCCCAAACCCAATTAGGAATGTATGGGCCATGGGGTTTGGTAAAGATCTGGAACTTGTTAGACTGTAAGGTGTGCCATATCTCAAGATACCGGTCTATCACTCCATCTGTAGATAACCTCTTCTCCTCAATGATCATCCTTAGTCCCTCAGCCTCTAATCTCTTCAAAGACCTGGGAGGAGGACCTTGTGCAGGTGGTGCTGGGACCAAAGCCTGATCTGGGACAGGAGGAGGAGTAGGGGTCTCAGGCATCCTGATCCTAGACAGATCATGCATCCTCTTGGAGCGCAGCTCAGCACTCCATGCCAATAGCAACTGCTCATCCTCAGGCTCAGAGATGTCAGCCTAAGAATCCTGATGATCTCCCTCACTCTCAGAGGTGGTGAGGTGAGTAACATACACTCCCTCACTGTCGGAGCTGACCTCCGGTGACTCATGAGCAGGTGCCTTTCCCTTTCCTTTACCCTTCCCACCTTTGGTAGGAAGTTTTGTTGCCTTTTCTTTGGATGCAGCTGCATCCTCATTGATAGTGATTCCCTTTGCCCGCTTGTGGTGCGGCATGTCTCATCTTGCTACTTTTGGTCTAGCCATATCTGCAAAATGCATTGGGAAAAGTTAGAAACAATCAAAAAACAACGTAGAAAATAGGTTGCAGAAAGACTCGCTGAACCGATCGACGAGTCACCGACTCACTTTGGCTAGCCAGATCGGGCTCGCCAAAAGGACTGGCTCAAAAATTTTCTAGAAAAATGACAGGTCGGCGATATGCAAGGCCTTCCGGCGAATCACCGACATCACTCGGCAAACTCAGACTAGCCTGCCGAAAGTTACAGTGTGTTTTAGGGGTTAGGGGGGTAGAAAAGGTGATCAAGAGAGACCTTCGGTGACTCGCCGAGTGCACTCAGTGATCTCAGACTTCCCATCGAAAGTTACAGAATCTAGTCTAGCCAAATCATGAAATTAAAGGCGATCAAGGGGGACGTTGGTGAACCATCGAGTGGTTCGGTGAGCTCGACCAAGCTCGCCGAATTGCCCAACGTTCTAAATTTTAACCCCGTTTCCCAAAATCAAGCCCGAAGCCCCCGAAAACAAAATCATACAACACACTCATGCAATTAAGCTTAGACCCATTAGACCATGCCACCGGGGTACTAAGACTTCCCCCGGTTTGGCAAAAATTGGCCATTTGACGAGTTTTGCCCTTAAGAATGACGTCAAACGCTCCATCATTGGGCAACGTACGTCATTTAGCATAATTGGGGTTACTCAGACTTCACCCAACTAGACCCAACAACAAAATACCACAACCCAACAATTTATGATCAATTTCAAAGCATAAAACTTGGGAAATCATCATTATAGGCATTTTAAGCATATTTTGAAATTAAATCAGGCAACTAACACACAAATACAGTTTCAGAACAGGCCAAACACACATCAATCAAGATTTAAACAAATGCATTCAAGTTCAATCACAATTTAAGAGTTCAGGGTTTGAAATACCAACCTTTAAGCCTAAATATGAATTTGTAAAGCTAGGCGGCAATGTATTCCAACTCTGAGCACGAGATTTAAGAACAAAAGTGGTAAAACTAGGAAAAATATTAAAAATCTAGAGTGCGGGGTGATTATACGAGGCTAAAAGTGAGGGAATGTGAAAGAGTTTGAAATTTTAAACCTTTGGCCTTTTAAAACCTTTCAGTTTGTGGCCCTTTCGGCGATATTAGTTGTCCTCGCCGAACCACTCGGCGACACGCCGAGTGGTGACTTAACTCGTTGAGTTTTACAGAATCCTTCTTGCTATTTTTGAGAGTCCAACGGCGGTCGAAGTCGGGCACGCCGACATCTTCAGCGAGTCATCGACTGGACTCTTGGCTCGCCAACCTGCATTTTTCAAACATATTCCACACTTCGACCTGCACAATCAACACCCGTTATTCCAAAAACAAAACACAAAGCATTAAAAACTTGGGTTACCTCCCAAGAAGCACCTTAGTTAACGTCGTGGCACGACGCAAGTACCGATTCAAACTTCATTCTTGGGGTTTGCCATAGTATCACTAGGAAACCCCCCTTGTTGTGTCAGGTATAGATGCGAAGAAATTTGACCCATTTGGGTCTCCAACTGCTTGATAGAGAAAAAATGAGAGGTCACCGTCTGGTTGAGAGTCGATACATCTTCCTTTGTTTCTTTCAACACTTTATCGGACACTTCAACCTCGTTGAGAATACGTGAGAGCATATCCTCAGTCCGGCCACCCTCAGAATCTTTGGGCTTTTGACGCTCCTGGGGAGGAACGTACCTATCCTTCTCCCCTTCCCTTTCCTTCCAGGTGGCGTTACAATCACGCCACTCCCTATCACGGTCTCTCCAGCCCTCATCTTTGTTCCAACCTTGATTACCATCCGGCCTTAGGTAGTTAGCACAATAACCTCCTCCTTGGTTGGCTAGGAAGTTCACTTCCTCGTTGTACAGCGCTTCAAATTTGGCTTCTTCGGGGTTTACACCATAAACACCGACAACATTAACACTCCTTGTACCCGCACCTATGACGTTCTTGGCCAAGATGTCAAGCTGGGTCATTATCTTTGCCATGTTTTGGTCTATCTCTTGATCATTTTCCATCTGTTCCTTTGTTAATTTTTAAGTAAGAGGAGAGACTTGATCTTTGCGGGTGTATCATGCTCGGTTAATTTTGGTCATGCCATCAAGAAGTTGGGCTGCAATCACATAAGGCTACTGCATTAAACCTCCCAGAGAAAGTTGGTCAGCCACCCCCTTGTTCACTGAATCGAGGCTTCTGTAGAATTATTGCAGCAGTACATTATCGGGCAATCCATGAGTCGGTCATTGCAGCACCATCTTCTTGAACCTTAGCCAAGTCTCATGGATTTTCTCACCCTCCAAATGCTTGAAGCTTTGAATACTGTCCCGAAGAGTCATCATCTTCGAAGAAGGGAAAAATCGCACTTGGAATGAAGTAATAAGCTCTTCCCACGAAGTGATAGAATCTCTTGGCAACTCAGCCAATCACTTGCATGCTTCTCCCATTAGAGAAAATGGGAACCACCTCAGCCGGACCGATTCTTGAGATATGTTCTTAAAGGAGAACGGTCCGCATACATCAACAAAATTCCTTATATGCTCATGGGGATCCTCATGAGCCAACCCACTAAACAAACCTTTCAATTACAAGAGCTGCAACATGGTGCTTGCAATGTGGAAAACAACGTTTCCTTCAGCTGGAGGCAAGCGAATGGCACCAACTCCACCCACTACATTTGGGTCATTGACATTCGGGTCGTTGACATCATTGAGATTCCCGATGTCATCTTGGTGGCCCACTTGGATACCATTGCTACCATTAACACTTATTTCCTCTGTTTTAACAAGCAACACAAAAACCAAAACTAAAAGTAAGTAGATTCAACTATGACTAACAAGAACACAATTCAACTTCACCAAAAGAATTTCAAATAACACCACTCCCCGGCAGCGGCGCCATTTTGATTAATAACATTTCAAAGACACTTCATCCAATTCTAAGTGTCAACGATCGTAAATCAGTATAAAACCCAACTAAATGAGTTGGGGTCGAATCCCGCAGGGAGCGGTACGTGTTTCAGATTCAATTGGGAAGTATAAATACGGTCAAATCAGTCATAGGAATAAAAATATCGAATAAGGACATCATTCAAATTTAGGGGTGACACGAATGTCAAATGGGGATTTTGGTTTTTATTATCAACTACAAATAGTAGTCACAAACAATAAGAATTAACAATAATGAGATGGATTGTTGAGATGTGATCGATTATAGGAAATATAGACATATGGGTAATTGCAACTATTAGTAAATAGCTAGATATTAGTGAGTAGGCTAGGCTATAGGGGAGGTAAATTTTCTCTCGAACAATTTACCCCGAATCAAGTGATTTCTCTCGAACATCAAAAAACATGCAAAATAAGAGCAGCCCACACCTTAATCTATTCACTCTCTCGAGCTAAATGTGTGGAATTGGTTTTAGGATTCAATCTCTCGAGCTGAACCCAAATCAACCCAATACCCACAAACCATTAATCAAACACCATAGTTCTGAAACCTCTCTCTCGAGAAAGCGAAGAACACAAACATAGAACTGCATTTGCAACTACAATTCTTCAATTAAACCACAGTTAATGATTAAGCTAACTTTTAAATAGCATTTGAACTAACAATTAGCAATACCCATAAGCTAAATCAGCGCATAATCACATAATCACACCCCAAGAATTTGGAGTTTTAGCTAGACATTATAAAAAGGTAAAAAACAGTTACCAAATTGATTATCCATCAATTGGGTAAGAGTGATTTTATCTTTACAATGCTTTAATTTGATGAATATCAAAGACCCACTTCCAATTTCTCAAAAGTGAATTTCTTCAATACTTCAAAACTAAGGAAGAACTCTAGAGAAAACTATCTCAATATTATTTTCTAAGTTCAGAAGTTTTTATTTTTGATTAGACAGATAGATACTAAACTAAATGTTCAAAAATATATTTATAGTCGTATAAAATAAGTTACAAAAGCTCATTCAGCGAAGTAAGTCGGGCTCACCGAACCACTCAGTGAGCCGCCCTTTGGTCTCTTCCGTTGCCCTTTCACCTTGGCACTCAGCATCCTCAAGGCCTATAACTTTGGGCGATCTATCTTGGTTTCATGGAATCACTCAGCGATCCACCGACTTCCCCGTTTCCTCGCCGACTTGGTTCTTTACTTTAGAGCTTGGCACACTGGAACTTTAGGCAGTATGAGGAGCCACTCGGTGACACGCCGAATGCTCTTTGCGATCCTCAAGCTCACCCATCTTCATTTTTTCAGCCTGTTTAGTTCATTTTTGCCTGTTAGTGTCCTTGCTTTATTTCTCAATCCATATTACTGAAAATCAAGGATTTAACATCAGTTATTAGCAGAAAATAAGCATTTGAGGACAGTATATCAATATAAACAAAGCTCTAAATGAGTCAAAAACTCAGACTCATTAGTGTTCAACTTGGTAGTGAACGAATGTCGTATGGCTATGCTTGTCAATGACATGGATATTTCTCATCTCATGGTCCATGCAAAATTGATTGAAGAGGAAAAGCTCAAAGAGAGGTCTAGAGAAACAATCAGGGAAAGAACTGACGATGGTAACTATTCATAATCTAGGTCTGGTGGACCTGGTCATTCAAGATTTCGACAAAGGTTTTCCGGGTAAGGTACTTCTAAGGTTTCCCCAAGGTTCAACAATGAAAGGGTGTCTAACCCTAAGCCTCAAGGAGGTGGTAATGGGTCTTCTTTGCCTAATTGTGCTAAGTGTGGAAGAAAGCATGTAGGTAAATGTCTAGCGGGTTCCAATGCTTATTTTGGTGGTGGTAAGATGGATCACAAGATAAGAGATTGTCCTTTGGTTTCTAAAAATGAGGGAGAGAGTCATCATTGGGCTCAACCCTATCCCTCATCCGGTCCAAGTGGTTCGGGTACTAGTGCTCCCAAGAAAATAGGTTTTATGCTCTTCAGACTCGAGGTGAACAAGAGGGTTCTCCTGATGTGGTTACCGGTATGTTGAAAGTTTTCCAACTAGATATTTATGCTTTACTTGATCACGGTGCTACTTTGTCTTTTGTGACGCCATATGTGGCTATGAGATTTGATGTGCTTCCCGATGTGTTGTTAGATCCCTTTTCTGTCTCTACTCTTGTTGGTGATTCTGTGATGGCTAAGAGGGTTTATAGAAAGTGTCCCGTCTCCTTATCTCATAGAGTTACTCTTGTTGACTTGGTAGAACTTGATATTTTAGACTTTTATGTCATCCTTGGGATGGATTGGTTGTACTCTTTTTATGCTTCTATTGATTGTAGAACCTGTGTAGTCAAGTTTTAGTTCCCGAATGACCCTGTCCTAGAGTGGAAGTGGGGAAATTCTATGTCGAAAGGTCGGTTAATTTCATATTTTAAAGCTAGAAAGATGATTTCTAAGGGTTGCTTGTACCATTAAGTTAGGGTGAAGGATTTTAATTCCAAAACCCCTAGTCCTAAGTCTATTCCCGTTGTTAATGAGTATCCAAAAGTGTTCCCAGATGATTTACCCGGCATTCCTCCCCAAAGGGAGATAGATTTTGGTATTGACCTTCTCCCTAATACGTAGCCTATTTCTATTCCTCCTTATAGAATTGCTCTGGTAGAACTTAAGGAGTTAAAGGAGCACATGAAAGATTTGTTGGATAAGGGTTTTATCCGACTAAGTATCTTTCCATGGGGTGCTCCAGTTTTGTTTGTTAAGAAGATAGTTGGGTCACTCCGTATGTGTATTGACTATCGACAATTGAATAAGGTGACCATTAAGAATAAGTATCCTCTTCCAAGGATAGATGATTTATTTGACCAACTCCAAGGTGCATGTTACTTCTCTAAGATTGACCTTAGGTCGGGTTATAACCAATTGAGGGTGAAAGATGATGATATTCCAAAGATGGCTTTTAGAACCCGGTATGGTCATTATGAGATTTTGGTGATGTCGTTTGGCTTGACTAATGCTCCGGTATCATTTGTGGATTTGATGAATAGGGTGTTTAGACAATACCTTGATATGTTCGTAATTGTGTTCATTAATGATATTTTGATCTATTCAGGAGTGAGGATGACCACATTAACCATTTGAGGGTTTGTGTTGCAAATCCTTAAGGAACAACAACTCTTTGCAAAATTTAGCAAATGTGAGTTTTAGCTAAGGTTCGTATCTTTTGTTGGTCATATTGTTTCAAGTAAGGGCGTTGAGGTAGATCCTAAGAAGACGTATGCGGTCAAGAGTTGGCCTAGACCTCTATCACCTTCGTACATTAGAAGTTTCTTGGGTTTAGCTGTTTATTACCAAAGGTTTGTTGAGGGGTTTTCTTCCATTGCCTCACCATTGACGGCTTTGACTCAAAATAAGGCTAAGTTCATATGGTCCGAATCATGTGAGAAGAGGTTCCATGAATTGAAAGATGGACTTACTTCCGCTCTGGTGTTGACTTTACCGGAAGGGACAGATGGTTTTGTTGTTTATTGAATGACTCGAGAATTAGGTTAGGATGTGTGCTTATGCAAAACGGGAAAGTTATTGTCTATGCTTAAAGGCAACTTAAGGTTCATGCGAAGAATTATCCGACCCACGATCTTGAATTAGCAGCGGTGGTATTTTCCTTAAATATTTAGATGCATTATTTGTATGGCATGCATGTTGATGTATTTACCGACCACAAGAGTCTACAATGAGTTTAATCAGAAAGATCTTAATCTTCACCAAAGAAGGTAGCTTGAGTTGCTTAAAGACTATGATATGAGTGTTCTCTATCACCCCAACAAAGCGAATATAGTGGCGAATGCTCTTAGCCGATTCTCAATAGGTAGTGTTGCCCCTGTAGAAGAATATAAGAAAGAATTGGTACGAGATGTACATAAATTAGCCCGATTTGGTGTCCGGTTGATGGACTCTACCAAGGGTGGTGTTATGGTTCATAATGGTTTCGAATGGTATTTTGTGAATCATGTGAAAGCTAAGCAATGTCTTGATCCGACTTTAGTAGAATTGAAGGAAGCGGTGCTTAAGAAGTACATAGAGGCTTTCTCCCAAGGGGGAGATGGTGTACTTATATATCAAGGTCGTTTGTGTGTTCCGAATGTTGATGACTTAAGGGGAAAAATCTTAATAGAAACCCATAGTTGTCGGTATTCCATTCACCCGAGAGCCTCCAAGATGTACCGTGATTTGTGGGAGGTCTATTGGTGGAATGGTATGAAGAAGGATATTGCGGAGTTTGTGGCTAAGTGTCCAAATTGCCAACAAGAGAAAGTTGAGCATCAAAAACAGGGAGGTTTATCACAAGATAATAGCATTCCTACTTGGAAGTGGGAAGATTTGAATATTGACTTTATAGTAGGGTTTCCACGTACTCGGAGACAATATGATTCAATTTGGGTTATAGTAGACCGAATGATGAAATCAGCTCATTTCATTCCCGTCAGAATTTCTTATTCGGTGGAAGATTATGCTAAGTTATACTTGAATGAAATGGTAAGGTTGCATGGAGTACCCTTGTCCATTATCTCCGATAGAGGTACTCAGTTTACTTCTCAGTTTTGGAAGTCATTCCAAAAGGGTCTTGGCACTTAAGTGAAGCTTAGCACGGCTTTTCACCCACAAACTGATGAGCAAGCGGAGCGAACTATCAAAACTTTAGAAAATATGTTGCGAACATGTGTCATCGATTTCAAGGGGAATTGGGATGATCACTTGCCATTGATTGAGATTGCTTATAATAATATCTACCATTCTAGTATTGGTATGGCTCCCTTTGAGGCTATTTATGGTAGGAGGTGTAGATCTCCTACAGGATGGTTTGAGGTGGGTGAAGGTTCCTTGATAGGACCCGAGTTAGTTCATGAGGCTATGGAGAAAGTCAGACTTATCAGAGAGAGGTTGAGAACAGCCTAAAGTCGAAAAAAGTCCTATGCCGATGTTAGAAGAAAAGACCTTGAGTTTGATGTTAGTGATTAGGTTTACTTAAAAATCTCACCCATGAAGGGTGTGATGAGATTTGGGAAGAAAGGGAAGCTTAGTCCCCGGTATGTAGGCCCAGATCAAATTTTGAGACGTGTTGGTAAGGTTGCTTATGAGCTTTATTTTCCTAATGATTTGGCATCGGTGCATCCGGTTTTCCATGTCTCCATGTTGAAAAAGTGTGTTGGAGATCCGACATCCATAGTTTCCTTAGAGGGTTTGGGGGTTGATGAAAGTCTTTCTTATGAGAAATTTCCGGTTGAGATTTTAGACAGGCAAGTTATGAAGTTGAGAGACAAGGAAGTTTCTTCCATGAAAGTATTGTGGAGGAATCATTTAGTTGAGGGTGCTACTGGGAGGCCGAGACCGATATGATGTCCTGATATCCTCATCTTTTTCCTTCTACTATTACTCTAGCTTGAGGTAATGAGTTCCTCTTGGTTTGTCCTTGTTTTAGAGTCATGTGTCTTATGTGATTCCATGATTTCCTTATTTATGCACGTTCATGAAAAACTTGTGTTTTGAAAGAAAATTGAGTTTACATGATTGACTTTCCTCCTGTTGTTTTGCATTGAGTATGAGTTGCCTATGCACTTCATGAGTGAAATTGATGAACATGCTTTAGCTATGCTTTTTTAGAACGAATTGCATATAGGCTCCATGAGATTGTGTTGAGCATGCTAATAACTTGGAGATTGTAGTTCCTCCTTGGACATGAGTAGTTTTAAAATTTCATGCATATTGGGTTGCTAGATTTAGCTCCTACCTTCCCTTGAGATGCATTGAGCATGTTTAGCTTGTAGATGAAGTTCCTCCTTGGTTGTGTGCATTTAGGTGAGGTGTATGAATGATGGGCTGCTCGTTTATAGTCGTTTCCTTTAAAAGGTGTCTAGAATTTCATTCGAGGACGAATGTTCCCAAGGGGGAGATAATGAAACACCTCGGAATCTAGTAGTCTAAGCTAGGGGCTAAGTACTAAGGCATGAGCTAGAGATTTGGACCTTGACACCCTCAATGAAAGTCCCCACGAGTGGTGAAGGGAACCACGAATCGTGGTGTTGCCCGTAGACCCTAGGCAGTGGCTGGTCAAGGGAGGCACACTTCCCACGAGCATCATGACGGCCCGTGAAGGGCACCACAACTCGTGGTGGTGCCCGTAAAGGGCTAGGCAGTGTGCACCTTAGGCAGCCTCTTCCACACGAGCCACTTCACGGCTCGTGAAGGCGTTGATGGGCCGTGGGAGGGTTCGTGGTGAGGAGCTAGTTTTTAGGGGTTAGAGGGTGGCTTTCCATGCCACTGGTTCATGACCATGGAAGGCACCACAGCTCGTGGTAGGCACCACGATTCGTGGAGCCTCACGTGAAGATGAGGCAGCCCCCTGTAAGTTGAGGGGCAAATGGGTCTTTTCCGGATTTAAGTGAATTGATACTACTCCGTTTTACCAAAGCCTAGGACCCCTATATAAGTGATATTAACCCCAAAACTCACCCATTTAAGTCATTATTTCCAAAACCAAAAAGAAATCCCAAAGTCTTCCTCCCAAATATTTCTCTCTCTAGAACTTGAAGAAGAAGGAGTTAAAGCTCAGATCAAGGTCAAGTCTCCATTCCTCAAACATTTGTTGGATTTGTATCAAAGTATAATGGCTTTTTATCCATGGAATCCTTTAATCCATGGAGTCCCAATATTCCCCAATTGAAAAGTAGCAATTCTACAGTTTGAGTTAGGGTTTTCTTCTATTGTTGTGGGTCAAGATTAATGTTGATCCAATTGAGTGGATTATAATTGTTTATGATTGAATTAATAGGAATACATATTTTTAGGTTGAATTTACACGTACCCATGCTTAACCCATGTTTCTCACATTGAATGATTCTAGGTTGAAAGGATTGCTCACCTAAAATTAATCTAATGCTAAATACTAAGAAATTGATGAGGCTAGAGGCGATTACCCATGACCTCTAAATGAGATGGATATGAGGCGATTACCCGTATTCCCTAAAATAGAATAAAGAGGCGATTACCCTTATTTCTAAAAGTTGAACAAGAGGCGACTCCCCACGTTCTTAGGATATGATTTGGACAAGAGGCGAGTACCCATGATCCCTATAGAACGACAAGGGGTGAATACCCATGTCACATGATATTGGACTAGAGGTGAGTACCCATGATCCAAATGTTAATAAGGACTAGAGGCGACTACCCATGTTCCTTCATAGTAAGGCAAGAGGCGATTCCCCATGTCTATAAAAGATAAGCTAGATATGTTATGATAGGTGATGGCTTGGATTGTGCTTGAAATGCCTCCCATGATGAGTAAGGATCATTTGACGTTACTTCAAGAAGTATTCATGTATGTTGACATGTTCTATTATGTGCATTGATTATGATTATGACTTATGTTGCTTACCTCTTATGTTTATGTTGATGTTTATGCAAGCTATCATATTTAATACATGTTCGTACTAATGCATACTCTTGACTACATTTCTTATCTAAATGTAGAGTCCGGTGATCTCGACTCTCATCCCCGTGGATAGGATCTTAGTAGAAGCAAGACTTGAAGATTGGTGAGTCCTCATAGTGTTCGAGGATATAGCCACCATTTCTCTTATGTTCTTTCATTTTATGTTTTGAACATTATTGTATGGGCTGTGTCCCAAGATATTCATGTTTTAGATGGTTTGAGACAAAGTGTAATAAACTTCCGCTTTTGGTTATGAAACTTTGATGTTGTTGAAGTTTTTTTTAAAATTTCTGCTCATTTCTATTATCTTATGTTATGAAAGCTAAGTGGCTTATATGAGGCCTCTCAGGGTCTTGTATGCCATGTTGCGTCTAGGGTGTACCCCTGGGTCGTGACAGTTCATCCACCTTTGGTACACACAATCTACCTTGATACCTTAATACACCATCTTCCCCTTGTTCAAAAGCCATCACTTTTTGCTTATGAACATTTGCCTTCAATTCAAGCAAAATAGGGTTTTGGTCTTGTTTCTCTTTTACTTCAGACAATAGTGATGATTCAGCCCCATTAATCACCACCACTCCTCCTTCATTAGAATCCATTAACCGGACTCCCAATCATGCAAGTTTGTGCACATCTCTGACTAATTATTTCTTGCCTTCCTCAACATGGGAAGTATTGCCCATAGACAACCTGCTCAAAGCATCAGCAACAACATTAGCCTTACTTGGGTGATAGAGAATACTCATGTCATAATCCTTGAGTAACTCCAACCACCTCCTCTGTCTGAGATTAAGCTCTATCTAACCAAACACATACTAAAGACTCTTGTGATCGGTTAGCACATCTACATGAACACCATAAAGACAGTGACGCCATATTTTCAAAGTAAAGACTATTGAAGCCAACTCAAGATCATGGGTTGGGTAATTCCTCTCGTGAATCTTAAGCTATATCGAGCCATAAGCTAAAACTTTGCCATTTTGCATCAATACAAAACCCAGTCCAACTCTGGACTTATCACAATACACAACAAAACCTTGCGTACCTTTCGGTAAGGTCCACACTGAGGCAGTAGTCAACCTAGTTTTTAAATCCTGAAAGCTCTTCTCACAAGATTCAAACCATTGAAACTTTGTTGTCTTCTGAGACAACGTAGTCAACAGGGATGAAATAGATGAAAACTCCTCGACAAACCTCCTATAATAACCAGCCAATCCCAAGAAACTCCTAATATCAGTTGGAGATGTGGGTGTAGGCCAGTTCTGCACTGCCTCAGTCTTCTGAGTGTCAACACGAATCCCATCACCAGAAACAATGTGGCCTAAGAATGCCACAAACACAAGCCAAAACTCACACTTAGAAATTTAGGCATACAAGTCTCTATCTCTAAGAGTTTTGAGAACTACTCTGAGATGAATAGCATGATCCTCCTCATTCCTCAAATACATCAGAATGTCATCAATGTAAACGATAACAAACATGTCAAGATAAGGATTAAACACTCTATTCATAAGATCCATGAACGCTGCAGGAGCATTAGTCAAACCAAAATACATAACTAGAAACTCATAATGACCATAGCGGGTCCTGAAAGCTCTCTTTGGAATATCAATTTCTCTTACTCTCAACTAATGATAGCTAGATATGAGGTCTATCTTATAAAAACAAGTGGCACCCTAATGTTTATCGAAAATATCATCAATTCTCGGAAGGGGATACTTATTATTTATAGTAACCTTGTTCAACTGACGGTAATCTATACACATTCTAAGAGAACCATATTTCTACCTCACAAATAAGACTGGAGAGTCCCAAGGTGAGACACTTGGTCGAATAAATACTTTATCAAGAAGGTCTTTCAACTACTCTTTTAACTCTTTCAACTCATCTGGAGCCATTCTATATGGCCAAATAGAGATAGGACGAGTATCAAGTAGAATATCTATACCGAAGTCTATCTCTCTCTCAGGAGGGACTCTGGGAAGATCATCTGGAAAGACCTCTGGAAACTCATTCACAACTGGAACTGACTGAATAGGTGGTGTCTCAACACTAGAGTCATTAACTCGAACTAAGTGATAGATGCACCCCTTGGAAACTAACTTTCTCGCCTTAAGGTATGAAATAAAATGACCCATAGGAACGACTTAACTACTCCTTCACTTAATAACTGGCTCATTAGGAAACAGGAACTTAACTACTCGAGTTCTACAATCAACTAAGGGATAACAAGCATGAAGCCAGTCCATTCCTAGAATAACATCAAAATCCACCATATCTAACTCAAGTAAGTCAGCAATAGTGTCCTTCTGATAGACAAATATGGTACAATCATGACAAACTCTCTCAGCTAGAATAGACTCACCAACAGATGTGGAAACACTAAAGGGCTCAAGAAGTTATTCGGGGAGGATATCAAAATTCATAGCAACGTATGAAGTCAAAAAAGATAGACTCGCACCTGGGTTAAGAAATGCATATACATCAAAAGTAAAGACTCTTATCATACCAGTGAAAACAATATGTGAATTCTCTTTCTCTTGGCGACTAGTGATATCATACAGACGGTATGATCCTCAGCATGTCCCTGAAGTAGCTTGTCTAGGTGCAGATCTGTCTGGCAGAGCCACTGAAGAAGATTGGGTTCTATTGCCCCCATTACCACTACCCTACCTGTTCTTAGGGAACTCTCTCATGAAGTAACCATTCTGAACACACTTGAAGCAACCAGTGGAGTTATCATGACACACTATTGGCTGGTTCCTACAACACTTAGCACATGCAGGAGTCCAACTACCTCCTTGTGCCACACTACCTTGAGATTATGCAGGTCTAGCTCTAAAGTTCTTTGAATTCTGATTCTTGAACTCACCTCTATTCCTTGGTGCAGGTGCACTAGCAGACGATGGAGCAGGTCTATTTGGATTTTGCTGAAAAGATAACCGGTTCACATTACTCTTCTGCTGCCCGGACTCATTTCCTGTGGTCTTAGCTTTCTTGTTTCAGAACTCTTCCCTATCTCTCAACATGACTTCCTCAACCTGTTGCACATGGATCATCAGCCTTGCTATGCCCATGTCTCCTATCAACATCACAGTATTACCCTATTTGCTTGACAGACAAGACAACCCAGATACAAACAAGCTCATCCTGCTCCTCATATCCGCAACTATCTCTGGAGCATAACAGGAAAGTTGGATGAACTTTAGGCTGTACTCATGTAAACTCATGGATTCCTGCTTAAGAGTGAGAAATTCTCTTGCCTTTGCCTCTCTTAGCTTACGGGGAAAGAAACGCCCCATGAAGGCACCTTCAAACACAGCCAACTCACAATAGGTTCTTCTTTAAATTTACTCTTTTTTATTGGTCATACCAGATCCTAGCAACACCCTTGAGTTGGTATGCAGCTAGTTCCACATGCTCAACATCAGCAACATGCATAACCTCAAACACCATCTACAACTCTTCCACAATGTTTTCTGGATCTCCAATGACACTTGAACCGGTGAAGTCTTGAGGATTCATCCTCAAGAACTCACGGATCCGGTATGTATCAACCACATCCTATCAATTCCCTCTTTTTTGCCCAGTCTGGTTGGTCAGAACTTGAGTAAACATCCAGATAGCATCCCAAAACTTAACATTAGTGACCTCTCCTTGGGGTTGCATTTCTGGTGCATTTGGTACCCCTTGATCCTGAGGATCAACATTCCTCCTAGCAGGGCGACCTCAGACAACTCTACGTGGAGGCGCAATCTGAAAGATATGCGCAAGCACGAATTAGAAATAAACTTTATAGAGTTGAACTCTATCGCATGAAAAGAGTATAAAAGAAGTGAGATAGTTCCTAAATGTGGCAGCCTCCTAGTTATAGATGTGGCCCGCTTCACACCGATAACTAATACTCTGAAGACATGACTTCATAGACATCCTATGACTCTTAAACTTTGTGCTCTGATACCAAGTTTGTCACACCCCGAGCCTACACCCTGGATGTGGCTGGCACTTGAGAACCAATGCTGGCCCCAAACGAACCCTTGTCCTGGCTCAACTCTCAGTGAAAGACTTACTCAATAGTAGATAAGCTCAAATATAAAGTTTTAACTCAAATGTGTCAAATACTTAACTAAGAACATTTAAAAATATTCAAAGTGGCCACAAGGGCAACTCAAGTCTAGAAAATTAACAATAGAAAATGAAAAAAGACTTCTCAACTACTATTGTATATGAAGCCTCTAATACTTTGAGGGATGTCGGGACAACACCCCCGATCATCCTAACAAAACTGAAATGATGAATAAGGGAACCTCCGGAAGCAAGGAGGCTCACCAAACAACTCTGGAACTGCAAGTGGTATCAACGAAGTGCATGTTGATGACTCTGATCTCCTATATCTGCATCACGAAACGATGCAGGCCAAATGGCACCAGTACATTGAATGTACGAGCATGTAAGGGGAATAATGAACATAACATAAAACCTTAAACTTGGAACGAAGGAAAATATACTCACTGAAACCCTACTCAACTCAAGCTCAACTCATGGATACTCAACTCAGTGCAGTATAAAAACAACAATAAAGATACAGTTTATATAAAGCATTTAAAAATAGTAGATAACAACTCAATTTATTTAAAAATACAATAATAACTTAGTTTGTATATAAAGATACAAAATAACTTAATTTGGGAGATTCTCTAACCGACAACCATCACTATGAGTTATGTGATGATACACTGTCACACCCACACTGTCAGAACTGTCCAATACCTTACCGGAGTATGAGACATCCTCAACTAAGTGGATCCACTAAGCTATGCATAAAAATCAATAAGGAATCATCTAAAAAATATGACCTTTTCTACCCATGTTGGCTACATGGCTTATGAGGACTTTGAGTTATTTGTACTCGTTCCCATATCGGTGCTCAATACTATTCCCAAAATATAACTAAGCTCATATGTTTAAAAACATTTCCTCATCCTTAAAATTTGAGATTATTACTCAAAAGGTTCTCTTAAAAGAGATTATACTCAAAAACTCCTCATGAACTCATTGGGAAATCGATGTTTCCTATCATCTTAAATGTAAAAACATTTACTCTTAGAGATACTTAGTTCTCATATATTCATTTTGAAAAATGAAACACAACACTTCCCATCCTCACACTCAAGTACTCAATTCTTAAAACCAGTTTTAAAAAAATTGTAAAAGACTTCTCAAAAAGACTCGAAAGAACTCTCAAGACTGTACTCTTAACTCTACCTTGAATTTGAATTATGAATTCAAGGGTTATGATTCATGCTATGAAAGATCTCTCGATGTTTAGATGTAGTTTAAAGTAGTTAGAATAAGAAAGGAGTGAGAAGGTACACTTTAAAAGAACTCTGACGCGACAAACAATGAAAAAAGGACGGGTGAAGGCGACTCTGGCGCACTACCTGGCGTGGGGCGCTGGCCCCTAAACTACAAAACTACTTTTCTGGCGCGGCGCGGCGCTCCTGCCCCTGCCCAGAATTTTCCGATGAATTTTCTTACCCTAATTCGCCTAGAATCGAATGGTTTCTTCCAAACTCACTTAGATTCGAATACCCAACATAAGTACACTAAAATCTACTCAAATCAACCCTCAAACTCCTAACATTCATCTCAAGAATTCATCAAACCTCATTATTAAAGATTTATGAAACCAAACATCAAGAAACTTATCAAGAACTGAATTTATTAAACATCAAGAACGAAATTACGGATAAAATCACATGATTGGCGTGTGGGTGAACGAACCCAAACTCTTAGGGATCAACTCTTGATGAAATTTTTCGGCAAATCTCAAGAACTTGACGAATGCCTTGAACCTTTCCTCTTTTCTCCTCTTGAACTCTTCTAAAAATCCTAAGCGTAATTAAGATTGTGAAAATTTACCCAAATAAGTTTAGACTCTTAAAATATTACTAAAAATGTTTTAATATGTTTAAATATTTTTAGTAATATTTTAGAGGTCTAAAATGATTTGGACCAGTTTTCACAATTCTAAAATATGCTTAGGGTTTTAGAGAGAAGTTCAAGATGAGAAAGAAAGGAAAATATTCAAGCGCTTAAGTATTTCTTTCAATCTTCAAGGGGTTTTCGCAAAGGATTCGATCCTAACGAGGTATGTAAGTTTTCATAGTCCTGGGTTCGTTCACCCACATGCCAAACATGATTTATATTATTGAATTCATCCATGAGATTGAATATATTGAGGTTCTTGATGAAATTCTTGATGTGTTGTTCTTCGTTCTTGAATTACAATGTTTGGTTGAGTTCTTGAGGCGAGGATCTTTCTAATAAACTTTGTTCTTGAGGGTTTTCGAGTAGATTTTCATGTAATTAAGTTGGAAAATGAATCTAAGAGGGTTTGGAAGAAACCTTTCGATTCTAGGTGAAATAGGACAAAAAATTGAGAAGAGAAATTCGTCGGGTTTTATTTAGAGGTGGCTGGCGCGTCGCGCCATCAGTGCGCCAGAAAATGGGCTCTGTAGTTTATGGGTTGGCGCCAGGGTCACCTGCCCCGTCCTTTTTTTACGTCTTTCACCCTGTATAAGTTCTTTTAAAGTGTACCTTCGCTCTCTTTCTGATTTTACTATTCTAAATCACATTTAATCATCGCTTCATATAATGAATTACAACTCTTGAATTCATAATTCAAATTCAAGATTGAGTTAAAAGTGGAGTTTGAGGGAGTTCTTTTGAGTCATTTGACAAGTCTTTTGCAACTTTTAAAAACTTTTTTTAAGACTTGAGTACTTGAGTATGAGAATGAGTAGAGTTGATTTTAATTTTTTTTTTAAATGAATATATAGGAACCAAGTATTCCCAAGAGTAAATGTTTTTACATTTCAAATGAGAGGAAACATCAATTTCCAAATGAGTTCATGAGGATTTTTTTAGTATAATCTCTTTTAAGAGAACCTTTTGAGTAATAATCTCAAAGTATGAGGATGAGGAAATATTTTTAAACATATGAGCTGAGTTATATTATTGGAAGTAGTATTGAGCATCGATATGGGAACGAGTTCAAACAACTCAAAGTCCTCAAAACCATGTAGCCAACGTGGGTAGAAACGGTCATACTTTTTAGATGATTGCTTATTGCTTTTTAAGCATAGCTTAGTGGATCCACTTAGTTGAGGATGTCTTATACTCCGGTAAGGTATAGGACAGTTTTGGCAGCATGGACGAGACGTTGCTTCATCACATAGCTCATAGTGATAGTTGTGGGTTAGAGAATCTCTCAAATAAGAGTAAAAGAGTTTTATTGTATTTTTAAATAGATTGATTTAAAAATTATTGTTTTAACGGCTTTCTTTATAATGCATCTTATTATTGCTTTTATATTGAACTGAGTTGAGTACTTCTGAGTTCTTGAGTATCCTTGAGTCGAATTGAGTCGAGGTAAGTGTGGTTTCCTTTTATTAGTTCAAGCTTGCAGGTTATGTTTAGTGTTCCCCTTACATGCTCGTACATTCCATGTACTGATGCCATTTGGCCTGTATCTTTCATGATGCAGATACAGGCAACCAGAGTCATCAACATGCGCTTCGTTCATACCACTTACAGTTTGAGTTAGCTTTGGCGAGCTTCATTTCTTCCGGAGGATTCCATTTATATCTTTCAGTTTTGTTAGAATGTCATGGGTCTTGTCCCGACTTCTATCATAGTTATTAGATGCTTCATATATAGACAGTAGTAGTTCAGGAGTCTTTTCATTTCTATTGTTAATGTTTAAGACTTGAGTTGCCTCTTTTGCCCAGTGAATGTTTTATTTAAAATATTCAGAGGATCTATTTTGAAAAAATTGCGTTAAAACATTACTTTTGAGTTCATCTAATGTTGAGTAAGTCTTCCGCTGAGAGTTAAGCCAGGCCAAGGGTTCGCTTGGGACCAACAATGGTTCTCGAGTGTCGGCCACATCCAAAGTGTAGGCTCGGGGCGTGACACTATCTGCAAAGCTGATGAATAACTTATCTAATAGAATAATTGCATTTCAATTGTCTACACCAAACACTCTATAATAGATTGGTGTAAAAGAGAAAAGAAATAGACTTTTATGAAGATGAAAAGATTAATGATTGGCTTATTTCGTTGGTGTTTTGTTTCTTTTGGGATATTTTCGAAGAACTACATATCAAATTTGAATTTAATTCCTTTAAAATTAGGAATGAAATGTGAGTGTGCTAATTGGATATTCGGAAAGGATGAAACAAGGTTTATTTTATTGTCCTAAAGAAAATAAGGCAATTGTTAAAACAACTGTCAGATTTCTAGAAAAGGACTATTTAGTAATCCATGTTCCTAGAAGTAAACTACTTTTACTGGAAATGAGCAAAGAACTAAAAAAACTGTAAGTTGAAAATTTAGATGCTCAAGAACATCTAATCGGTAGAGACTGAGAAGGGTTCTGAGAGAGTTTCTAGACTAACATAGAATTTGACTGCTATATAAGGAGTTACAAAGGAAAGAATAGCCCCTGAATCTGACAAAGCATAAAAATCTAAGTTAAAAAACTCATAACATACAATTGACCATATCACGAGAGTCTTCCTGATCCTGGCGAGCCTGAAGAGCATACAACCTGTTTTGGCACTGACTGCCACCTGTACCAGATGAGTTATCCTGCTGAGTCGGGCGACCTGCTGGTGCTGCTAAAGTTGTGGACTGAGCTCTACCATTATTACCTCCTTGACCCTATTTAGAAGATGGAGAATCTCTCCACCTGTGACCAATCTCTCCACCGAAAATATGTCTCATGAAATGGAAACTGTCACGACACGAGCCTACACCCTGGACGTGGCCGACACTCGAGAACCATTGCTGGTCCCCAAGCGAACCCTCATCCTGGCTGACTACAAGCAGAAGACTAACTCAAGCATACAAAAGCTTAAAAACTGAATAAAAAGAATATATTCAACTCGCCATAAAATAGGCAACTTAAGTCTTTAAAACATTTAA
>JAJONR010004127.1:0-33145 GCA_029582245.1 Solanum etuberosum
CGAGCAATCATATTGATATTCGGGTTTAGTAATGAACATTAAGCTTGAATTTGAGATGAGTGTCATGATCCAAAGAATGGTAACATGAGGGTGATGATGTTAGTCTTGAGATTTGATCTGGTAGACTTGACATAAGAGTATGTGAGACATGATCCAAAGAATGGTAAGATATTGATTACATGTTTATTTTTCAGCTTATTATTGATATATTGCTTTGACTGAAAGGTCGCAAGTGAAATCTAAGCTTGTGTTCCTTATTTGTTTTAAAACACTGCTTATTACTGCTTTCCCTACATTGTCATCTGCACTTTCTATCGAGTCTTTGGCCGTACACAAAACACACACTAAACACGCGAGAGGTGTTCCTTTACTCCTTTGAAACTCTCTTTGGATTCCTTAGTTTCAGAATTGGTGTAATTAAGATAGTGCGCCTTCTCGCAATTACTCAGTCCCACTCTCAATCATCTAGGAAAAAATCCTACTCTAGAAATAGTTCATGTTACATAGCCTTAGGCAAGACACTATGAGGTATTGTTGTTGCGTTTAGGAGACCACCCAAATGTCAATGAGTTTCTTCTTCAAAACTCGACGACATACATTTTGTGTGAAATTGATATAAATTATCCAAACTAAAACACTTTACGGATTTGGAGCAAATAAACTCAGCACACCCTTTACCTTTCTTTCAGATGAACATCAACCAAAATTTGTCAATATCCAAATGGTCGTTTCAGCGCCACACATCCTACAGAATTGGTGGCAAAACATACACAGGATACACGGGGTTGAGATTCGAGGGCACTTGGGAGCATTATTGTCACTTCTAGGGACACAATGCGACAAAGTCTTTGTTACTCAGCTAACGGGGTTCGGGGAACCGAGCACCGTAACTTTCAAATTCTTGGATTTTGAGATCACTCCTACATTGGAGGAGTTCAGTAGTCTTACAGAACTACCAATTAGAGGGAGGCTGCCGATGATCCCATCAACCATCTGTACATGTGATTTTCTAAGTCTCCTAGAGTTGCATATATTTCGGTCGTTGAGATATCTGGACGGCGGAAAGGTCGAGCTAGACTATCTCGTTCAGAGGTTTGGGCGTCTGGAAGGTTACGATGAATATCAACATGAATTTGCATGTACCTGCGGAGCATGGGTACATATGAGGCCAAGAGTATTCATTATGGCTTTTTTGGGAATCATGGTATTCCCGATAAGGTCCCATTCTGTCGACATCAATATATTGCCGATGGTTATAAGCATCTTTAACAATCCACAAAGATTTTCTTCGGTGCCTATGATCCTCGCTGAAGTTCTTCGTTCAATGACAGCCTGCATTAGGGGGCACGACTTCTTCGGGGGATGCAATATGTTGCTACAGATTTGGGCAAGGGAACATTTCTATCGTCGTGACCCATAAATGGATTACTACATAGGTGCACATGACATGATCGAAAGCTATGAAGATCGTCTCCAAAGTTGGGTGGGCGCGCCGACAGGAAGGGAAGAGTGGCGTACATTTTTGAACAACCTTATATGAGATGCCGTCCAATGGAAGTTTTCTTGGATAAGAGGATTGGCGTTTGAAAGGACTCGATATTTTTTCTTTATCGATTTAACTGGGCTGAGGGGCATTCAACCATATGCACCTCTTCGGGTTATGCGGCAATTTGGAGTTATCCAAGACATTCCATTATGGTCGATCATGGGATCACATGAAGAGGCTTTCACTTCAGTCTCACTAGAACGGATAAGAAATCTGCAAGCCGAGTGGGAATACATGATTGATTTAGACATAGGAGAGGAAAGCTGGTGTACGCTGGAATATTACGCTTGGCGGAATGCTGTGAGTCATATGGCTCATCCAAGTGTACGAGGGCTTCGGGGGTTCGTAGACAACCAATGGATTGATTGGGTTAGAGAATCGGTGCTTCCTCACATGGGATTCACTACACCCATGTACAATCAGATAGCTCCTGGATCCCTCGATTATTTAATCCAGGTAGTTGATGAAGAAGAGGAAGAGGATCCATAAATAGACTCGGAAGAGGACCCTGAAGAGGACCCAGAAGAGGATCCCGAAGAAGACCCAGAGGAGGATCCTGAAAAGGACCCAGAAGAAGAGGTGGAGGAAGACCACATGGAGGTTTCTGAAATGGGTTCTAACATCTATGACCCAAGAGATGGAGGGGTGATATATATGTCACCCGAGCACGGCCTTGAAGAGTCTCCAAAGTACCACCCAGGGCCATATTATGATGGGGACGATGACGATGATGATGCTCCAACCTGGCCATAGATCGTCTTTCTTCTTTGAACTCTTTCATAAGCTCCTCAAAGTGCCATGTGGCCTATCCCTCTTGTATGCCTTGTGGCCACCCCCGTACTTTCATTTCATAGGCTTCTGATCATCTACCTCAATGTAACATCCAAGACTACCTTAATCAATGAAGTTATGTTTGCTCCAAGTCTAAAATGTGTTTAAATGGATAATTTGTTATCAAACTAATTGCAACGTAGGCCTACCTCAGGCAAAAAGAGGTTTTATATTAGGACGAATGTCGCCAAACTGGCGTATATATGTGTTACACTTACATATTTGTTACATCTTTCAATATTTCCCAAACTAACATAGTTTCCCTTTTCTTTGTTTTCTTTGTTTTTTCATCATTTATCCCCAAAAGTACGTTGATTTGTGTCGACTTGAAAACTGGCTGACTCACGATACAACCTTCGATCCAAAGGAAAGATGACTAATAAAGATGAGTTCAACGTTGCTGCAAACATAATGATACCTATTGAGAACCCCGAAGGTTCTCGAAACATGACAGACATCCAAAATGAAGAGAAAATGGCTCACATGGAGGGAGAACTTGAGATCTTGAGGGAAGAATTACGCCAAGTGCGAAACTTGGCCAAACTGTCGGCTACCACTTTCCCTACTTTCAAGACGCCTATCTACTCCCCAAAGGCTGAATTGCCTTCTTCCGACTTGCTAAATCAGCTAGAACCAACTCAACACGCTCCCGCACACGGTCGAGTTCCACCAACTTCTCCAACCGCAGTCAGGACCATTCCTGACCTCTCTAATCGCGACCCTACCGTACCTACAATGCAGCAGATACTTGGGGCACATGTCGCCGCTCCCTATGAGCCACATGTTCCACCTGTATATGCCGCTGGAGCTCCTACCTTCACAACGCCAGCTGTGGTTAATATCCCGTACGAGGTCGATCAATATGCAGAAACGGAGAAAGATGCTCGGCTGAAAGAGGATGCATCGATAAATGCCCAACTTCATGGTCTAAGAAAGACATTGAAAAGCTTACAAGTCACTAGGGGGACGGAAAGCCTTGATTATGATGACTTGTGCATCCATCCAGACATTGACATGCCGGTAGGGTACAAACCACCGAAGTTTGACATGTTCGATGGAAAAGGTGACCCTCACGTACATTTAAGGGCGTACTGTGACAAGTTAGTCGGTGTAGGGAGAAATGAGGAGCTGAGGATGAAGTTGTTCATCCGGAGTCTGTCTGGAGAAGCATTGGCCTGGTATACGCGCCAGGACCCTCGAAAATGGCGTGACTGGCAGGATATGGCTGAGGACTTCATGACTCGTTTCAAATTCAATACTGAAATTACTGCTGACAGATTCTCATTGGCCAACATATAGAAGAAGCCATCAGAGAATTTCCAGGAGTACGCACGACGTTGGAGAACCGAAGCCGCAAAGGTGAAACCACCACTAGATGAGAGTGAGCTCTCGAAGTACTTCATTCGAGCTCAAAAAGGTGTCTACTTTGACAAGATGATGTCAATGATGGGCCAGAAGTTCGCAGAATTGGTCAAGATGGGAGACTTTATAGAGGAGGGTGTTAAATTCGGAAAGATTCAGTCTATGGTCGCATTGCAAGATGCAAGTAGGGCTATACAATTCGGTTCCATTGGCGGTATCAAGAAGAAAAAAGAGGATGTTTCAACTGTCATTTACCAACATGGAGGACCATCCCACCGATACCCCAACAATCCCCAATTTGTTGCACATACATCATACGTCCCATACCAAGTATATAATACCCAACCACACTATAATCCTCCCCGAACACCAGCATACCAAAATCCTCCAAGACCGTATGTCCCCGTCCAAGCACCAATCCACCAAAATAGACCAGCATATGCACCGAGACCACGTCCAAATCTCGAAGCTAGAAATGCTCACGTTTACACACCTATTGCCGAACCTTATGCCCAATTGTTTGAGAGGTTGAGGACAGCAGGAGTGTTGCAACTAGTTGAAGGAAAACTTCCCGATCCAATCCCTCGTAACTTCGATGGAAACAAGTGATGCGCTTATCACTCGGGAATCCAAGGACATGACACAAAAGATTGTTACGGTTTGAAGAACCAAATCGAGTCTTTGATCAAGAGAGGAGTAATCAAATGCACTCCAGCGCCTCCCAATGTGAACAACAACCCCTTGCCAAACCATGAGAATTGGGAAGTCAACATGGTTACTCTAGATGAAGAATATGGGGGCCCTGACTGTCCAGACATAGATGAACCAGATACCATGACATCTTCGGCGCAACCTGTTATCACTGTTCAACTAAGGGAACCTCTGACTGTCCAAACATATCTCCCAAGAGTTGTAGTGACCACTCTAATCGCTAGAATGCCTGAATATGACACCAAAACAGTCCCATGGGACTATCGAGCATGCGCCAAGGGCAAGATGATCAACACTGTCGTGGTTCAAGGGATGACTAGGTCGGGGAGGTGTTATGCCCCAGAGGATCTAAACCAAAGAGTTCTTGGAAAAAAATAGAATCCAAAGAAGAATGTTACCGATGCTTAAGCCGCTGAATTTTGGAAGAAGATGCAGCCTAAAGGCTATTCAGTCGAAGAGCAGCTGAAGAAGACGCCAGCCCACATATCCATTTTGTCTCTGCTTATGAGTTCTGAAGCTCATAGGAATGCTTTGATGGAAGTGTTAGACGAAGTGAACATTCCAAAAGAGACCACAAGTGAAACCTTAGCTTCAATGATTGGAAGAATAGTGGAAGCTAACGAGATTTCTTTCCATGATGATGAACTGCCTGCAGAAGGGGATGGACACAACAAAGCGCTTCACATCGCAGTCAAATGTGGTGATAAGATTGTGACTCGAGTTCTAATTGATGGTGGTTCTGGATGCAACGTCTGTCCTTTCACCACTCTGAGGGATTTCGGTGTGAATATGGGAGAGATAAGGGAAAGTCGTGTGAAAGTTAGAGCTTTTGATGGAGCGCAAAGAAGTGTCATTGGATAGATCTATCTCACATTGCAGGTGGGGCCGGATGAATTCCCCATTCTATTTCAAGTGATGGATGTATCATCCAACTACAACCTGTTGTTGGGAAGACCATGGGTTCACATGGCAAGAGCAGTTCCTTCCACCCTTCATCAGTGTGTAAAGTTTGAATGGGGTCGCACAGAGGTTACCATTCACGGGGAGCTCAGTCACCCTATTCTTTTCCTTAATTCTATCCCAGTCACCGACGAGTTAGACGGAGCCACTTTTCACACTTTGGAAATCATGCAAGTTGTAAGGGTCAATGAGGAAGCAGAGTCAGATGATACAAAATTGTCAAGTGTAGCAAAAATAGTTGCGTCGGAGATGTTGAAGTATGGGTATCAGGCAAAGAGTGGACTTGGACCCAAGTCCAATGGCATAGTTGATCCAATCCAGCTGAAGCATCAGAGAGGCACCAACGGACTCGGATATGAGCCTGCCTCGGGAAGAGTCCACCAAGGGCAAATCAAGACAATCATTGTACCAGAACAAGCTTTAATTCCAGATCAAGCAGGCGATGATGACATCGTAGAAGGAATAGGCAATCTGTTCGTGGCCATGGCTGGAGAAGAGGAAGAGATAAATCTCAGCAAATTGACCATTCGTGATGCCGAACCTGGAGAAATCTTGCAGAACTGGACCATCAGCCCATCCATGTTTCGACCAGAGTCCTGGTAGTGTGGAAAAAAAGTTTTTATTTTTAAAATTCACATGATCAAATTGAGGCTTGAATCATGCCTAGTCTTTTGTTGCTTGCCTCTTCTAAAAGCTAGAATGCTTTGAAATAAAAAGTCTTTATTTTTCTTAAAAATTGCCTCGTTATGTTAAAATATCTATTTATTTTTACTTACCTTTTGCACTTTTCAGCACTCATATTAATAAGAATCCTCGTTCAACGGTTATGACATGTAATGAATCCACCGAGCAAGGTGAAAGCGATGAACAAGATCACGAAGAGTACGATGAAAGCATGATGCCTAAAAATCTACCACATGAGATCGAGCAAGTTGAAAGTCAGAAAAAACCCAATATGGATGATACAGAGGCTGTCAACTTAGGAGATGAGGAAATCATGAAGGAAACATGAGTCAGCATACATTTGGAGGATGAAAGAAAACAAGAGTTAATAAAGTTGCTTAAGCAATATGTTGACATATTTTCTTGGTCGTACGATGACATGCCAGGATTAAGCACTGATATTGTCTCACATAAATTACCAACTGATCCTACTTGTCTACCTGTTAAACAAAAGAAGATAAAGTTCAAGCCGGATTTGAGTTTAAGGATCAAGGAGGAGGTAACTAAGCAAATTGAGGCGAACGTTGTGAGGGTTACAAATTACCCCACATGGTTAGCCAACATTGTGCCTGTGAAAAAAAAGGATGGAAAGATCAGAATATGTGTGGACTATCAAGATCTCAACAGAGCCAGTCCTAAGGATGAATTCCATCTTCCAAATATTCATATACTCATCGATAATTGTGCCAAACATGAGTTGCAATCATTTGTCGATTGCTTTGCAGGATATCACTAAATCCTGATGGACGAAGATGATGCAGAGAAGACAACGTTTATCACTCCATGGGGGGTGTATTACTATAGAGTAATGCCTTTTGGTCTAAAAAATGATGGTGCAACCTATATGAGGGCCATGACTACCCTTTTTCACGACATGATCCACAAGGAAATTGAAGTGTACGTGGATGACGTCGTTATCAAATCCAAAAGAAGTTCAGACCACCTGGATGACTTACAAAGGTTCTTTGAGAGGTTGCGTAAATATAATCTGAAGTTGAATCCAGCAAAGTGCGCATTTAGAGTACCCGCGGGAAAGCTACTAGGATTCATCGTTAGCAGAAAAGGCATATAGTTGGATCAATCAAAGATAAAAGGCAATCCAAGAGCTACCTCCACCTAAGACCAGGAAGAACGTGATGATTTTCTTGGGAAGACTGAATTACATCAGTCGGTTCATAACTCAATCCACAGTGATATGTGAACCCATATTCAAATTACTGAAGAAGGATGTTTCCACGAAATGGACAGAGGAATGCCAAAAGGCTTTCGATAGAATCAAAGAATACTTGTCCAACCCATCAGTATTGGTCCCACCAGAGCCAGAAAAGCCTTTGTTATTGTATCTATCTGTCATGGATAATGTATTCGGATGTGTATTGGGGTAGTATAATGAGACAGGTATAAGAGAGCAAGCCATTTACTACTTGAGCAAGAAGTTCACACCATACGAGGCAAGATACACCTTGTTGGAACGAACATGTTGCGCATTGACTTGGATCGCACAAAAATTTAGGCATTACCTATCTGCATACACCACGTACTTGATCTCAAGAATGGATCCACTCAGGTACATCTTTCAGAAACCGATGCCTACAGGTAAACTGGCAAAGTGGAAAATTTTGTTGCCTACAGGTAAACTGGCAATGTGTACGTGACACAGAAGGCTATCAAGGGACAAGCCTTGGCTGATCACCTCGCAGAAAACCCGGTGGATCAGGATTACAAGCCTCTCACGACCTACTTCCCTGATGAAGAGGTTTTGTTTGTAGGAGAAGACATATCAGAATCGTATGATGGATGGAGGATGTTCTTTGATGGAGCATCAAACTCTATTGGAGTTGGAATAGGAATAGTCTTAATTTCGGAAACAGGTCAGTATTACCCAATCTCAGCCAAGATTAGGTTTTACTGTACCAATAACATGGCAGAATATGAAGCTTGTATTCTCGGACTCAGGATGGCCATAGACATGAACATCAAAGAACTCTTGGTAATAGAAGATTCCGACTTATTAGTTCATCAGGTGCAAGGAGAATGGACCACTAAGAATGTCAATCTCTTGCCTTATTTACATTACATAAAAGAGTTGAGTAGGAGATTCGTAAGGATTGAGTTCAAGCATGTCCCTCGAGCTCAAAATGAGTTTGCCGATGCTTTGGCAACATTGTCCTCGATGATTCAGCATCCAGACAAAACCTACATTGTCCCTATTGACGTAGAGATACATGATTAGCATACATAATGTTTTCATGTAGATGAGGAGTTGGATGGAAAACCCTAGTACTATGACATCAGAAGGTTGATAGAAGTACAAGAATATCCTGAAAATGCCACGAGCAAGCAAAAACGAACTTTGAGGAGGATGGCCAATCATTTCTTCCTTAACGGAGAAATCCTATATAGGAGAACTTTGGATTTAGAATCGCTGAGATGTGTCGACGCCGCATAAGCGACATGGCTTTTGGAAGAAATACATGCAGGAACATGTGGACCCCACATGAATGGGTTCACTTTGGCAAAGAAGATTTTTAGAGCTGGATATTTTTGGATGACCATGGAGAGAGATAGCATTCGGTATGTGAAAAAAAGTGTCATCAGTGTCAAGTGCATGGAGATTTTATACGGGTTCCACCGAATGAGCTCAATGTGATGGGTTCCCCTTGGCCATTTTCCGCTTGGGGCATGGATGTTATTGGACCCATAGAGCCTCCCGCATCAAATCGACATCGTTTCATCCTGGTGGCTATCGATTGTTTCACAAAATGGATCGAAGCTTCGACATACAAGGCAGTGACTAAGAAGGTAGTGGCAGACTTTGTTCGCAACAACATAGTTTGTCTGTTTGGAATTCCAGAATCAATCATAACAGATAATGCAGCCAACCTCAACAACGATCTTATGAGGGAGACTTGTGAAAGGTTCGAGATTGCTCATCGAAATTCCACGGTTTACCGGCCATGGATGAATGGAGGATTTGAGGCTGCAAATAAGAATATCAAGAAGATTTTAAGGAAAATAGTGGACAGTCATAGGCAATGGCATGAAGCTACCATATGCTTTACTCGGTTATCGCACCACCATCAGAACATCAACTGGGGAAACTCCTTATATGTTGGTTTATGGTTTGGAAGGAGTAATACCTGCCGAGGTGGAAATACCATCTTTAAGGATTATCCAAGAAGTTGGTCTGGACGATGCATAATGGATACGTAGCAGGCATGAACAATTAATGCTCATCGATGAAAATAGGATGGATGCAATTTGTCACGGTCAACTCTATCAGAACATAATAACCAAAGCATTCAACAAGAAAGTCAAACCTCGACAGTTCACACCGGGGCAGTTAGTATTGAAGAAGATCTTCCCTCACCAAGGAGAAGCCAAAGGGAAATTTGCACCAAATTGGCAAGGACCCTACATGGTTCATAAAGTACTCTCTGGAGGAGCAGTAATCTTAGCAGAAATGGACGGCAGAGTGAGCACAAAGCCAATCAATTCAGACGCCATCAAGAAGTACTACATCTGAAGACCTCAAGATTAACGCTTATTTCTGGTACTTTTGCATTTTTTATGTAACAGAACTATGTCTAGACCTGACTTCCCACGGCGGGGTACGTAGGCAACCCACATCGAATCCGGTCTCCCTTAGAAAATCCAAAAATCATCATTTCCATGTATTTAGAAGTACGCTCGACCTGAATTCCCTCGGTGGGATACGTAAGCAATCCTTGTTGTATTCGGTCCCTTGCATTATTTTTTACTTTTCTATTGTATTTGAACTACGTCCTGACCTGATTCCGCTTGGATACGTAGGCAGCCTGAGTCAGGCCGGTCATTGCATTACATATTCTTACATTCCCTTCATATTTTTCACTTCCCTATTGTAATTTGAACTACATCCTGACCTGGTTCCGCTTGGATACGTAGGCAGCCTGAGTGAGGCCCGGTCATTACATTACATATTCTTACATTCCATTTCATATTTTTCGCTTTCCTATTGTATTGAACTACGTTACGACCTGATTCCATTTGGATACGTAGGCAGCTTGAGTCAAGCTCGGTCATTGCATTTCACATTTTTCACTTTTCTATTATACTCGAACTACTTTACGACCTGATTCCACTTGGATACGTAGGCAGCTTGAGTCAAGGTCGGTCATTGCATTACATACTTCTATTTCTCCCACTTGTATTTGAGCTACGTTACAATCTGATTCCTATTTTGGCGATACGTAGGCAGCCTGAGTCAGGCTCGATCAATGCACTGCATAATATCCATTTTTTTGACCCATAGGAAACACTTCCTCGTAGTTAGCATAACCTTAGAATATGAAGAATCTTGATCGTCATAGTGTCTGTGAAAGAGCTAGGGAAGCTTCATCAGAAGGTTAAAAGCTACAAGAAGACTATGTTGGATATAGTCACCAAAATGGAAAACTCGATGGACTTCGGAACATGTCATAATCTAAAACCGCTGGAGAATTACTATATATATATATATATACCTAATATACACGTAATATAGTTATTTTCTAGGAAAACAAGCTAATTATTTTCAGAAAAGATTTTTCTACTCTTCCACCTACCAAATCTCTAGGTTAAGGAACTATGTGCGGGACAAAGAAGGTGCCAAAGGATTTCAGTGACGAGGCTTCAGTCAGCGAGTCGATACAAATCAACCTCCCCTTCCCTCCCCCCCCCCCCAAACTAATTTTTTTATTTGAGTGCAGGAACACATGAATCAAGAAAGATAATATCAAGTCTCGGGGCATGGCCAGAAACACCATTCGACTTCTCACAATCATAAGCCAAAATACTCTTTCCCTACTTTATTTTCCGGAAGTACTTCAACTTGCATCTTATGTCTAAGAATATCTCATTTAAATTTTTGCAGGTACGCTCAAGATCCAGATCAAATACTGAAGAAAAGAGGGCCCTCGTAGGAAAATAGGATAGTTAGCTTTCTATCAAAATAACTCCACCAACCGGAGCTTGTAATCTAACCTCATCAACAACTCCGCCAATCGGAGACCACCACCTAACAACGTCAAACTCCACAAGTCTGGGGTTGTACATAGCAGATGTCACTCAAACTCCACCGATCGGAAGCTGTACATAGCAAATATCAGCCAAACTCCACCAATTGGAGATTGTACATAGCAAACATCATCAAACTCCGCCAACCGGAGGCTATACATAGCAAACATCGATCGAACTCCACCAAATCGGAGCCTGTATATAAGCAAAAGAAGCAACACTCCGCCAATCGGAGGCTAACATCGTAGTGACGTCACCAAAGCTCCACCGATCGGGGGCATGCAAGCATATCGACGCTATCATACGCCAATAATTACATGTTACATTACAAGTTTCACCCGCCAGATAAAGGCGTTACATTACAAGTCGCCCACCTTTCAAGGGCTTTACATTACCAGTTTGGCCCCGCCAGTCGGAGGTCTACATTACAAGCTTTGCACAGCCAGATGCAAGTTTTTACATTACAAAAGCCCCGCCAGTCGGAGGCTTTACATTATAAGTTTTATACAGCCAGATGCAGGCTTTTACATTACAACAACCCCGCCAGTCGGAGGCCTCTACATCACAAGTTACTTTACCTACATACAATTCACAACACAAAAGGAGACATCAACAATGGTTTGAACATCTACACTCTACTCTTTACATTACTATTTCAATTTATAATTTTTGAACCGCAACATGTACTTTTCACCCTTTTACATGTTTTGCTGGACAACGCGCTACAACGTGGAACTATTTCTAAGCAGTGATTGAGGTATTGCTTAGCGAGGAATACCAAACTCATAAGCTAGAGTCAAGAATAGCACTCCGACTCCAATCCCACCAGCATCCATACTTCTAATTCAAGCACATCTACTCTTTAGAGTGCCAATACTCTTTCTTCTCTATCTCTCAACTCGTAAAGCATTGAAGGAATCTTGACATCTACCCACATAAAAAAATATGATACAATCTTTGAGGGATGCAAGACACATCTCATAGAATCTTGTTTAGGAGTGTGTTGTGCACCACATTTATAATCAGGAGGCTACAAAGTGAGCCTATTCTGGAAGGATTGCTGTCATTTAAAATTCGTCTATTATTAATATTGCAATATCCTTATCAAACTTCATCCAAATACCAGTGTCAACCATATATTAGACACCGGGAAAATTTTGATAGCCTTCTAAAAATTTACCATAATCCTTAGTCTAGAACTACAATCGGCCTTATTTACGCTTTCTTCTAGGACATGTAGGTAACTCGATTCTGAGCACAGCCGTACCAACCCCGTTCATGCTGAAATTATCCCTTTTCAACCTTAAGTAACACCAGTGTCATCGTTAATCCGATACTAGGGCAAATTTTGAGGATCTCTCAAAATTTTATCATAATGCCACTTCGAACTACATCGGCCTGATTCTCGTGAAATCTGAGATATGTAGGCAACTCGGAGACCAGAGTTCGGTCGAATTCATAATCACAATCACGCAAGCCAATTCTTCAACAAGGTCACTTCTTTTAAGTGCATCCTTTCCATAACCTTGCAAACATATTTCCTCCGGTCGAGACAAAATAGGCCTCTACGTCAAATTGTTTGTCCAGAGACTCTTACATCATCTCCGTTCAAACAGGGGCAATTGTTGACACCCAATTTTGGCTCTCCCTTTTTCCTAAGATTAATTTCTCTATGCTTTTTAGTCTTGATTTTTTATTTTTTATTTTTAAAATAAGTTTTTAATTATTATTATTTATTTTACATATATATAAATAAATTTTGCACCAGTAATAGATTTGAAGACATTTTATTTCTCTATACACATAAGTTATTCAATAATATTTTGTAATATTAATACAACAAATCTTTACTTTACAACTCCAAACAATTTTCCTACGTTATTGGTTATAGTTTAATTTTTAAGTGGGATCTATAATTACACGTATGAAAAATATTTAAGTTGCGATATATATTTATATAAGTTTAATTTTTACTTTTTTTCACCATTCGTTCTAATAAAATGTTAGTATATTAACTTTCTTTCGAAATCCAAATATTTTTTTGCTACATCATTATTTGAAATTTCCCTTTCGTTTAGCAGCGGGCTATTGCTACGAGTATTTCGCAAAGTATAATATATGTAATATATGTATATGCACGTTCTTTAGACAATTAATAAGGACCAAAAAAAAGGGATTGTTAAATTAATTAAGTGAAAAATATATATTTAAAGAATAGTATTATTATAACCAATTTATTTATTTATTTTACCTAAACTAATTAAATATAACCCAACATACCCTATGTATCTCTGGTTCAATTTTGATCCAAACGCCTCAATTCCCATTTGACGGCAAACTAGAGAACTTGATGAAACTCGCCGGATTTCGCTTCGGACCAACGGTTCAGCGGCGATGTCACCATCTCAATCACATCCATGTCGCCTTTTTACCTTTTCCATGGATTTGCAAATCCCTGAAAAGCTCCTCCTTTACTGTTTGTCTGGGAAAAGAGGAGAAAACTCGAGTAACCAAAACCCTTACTCAGAATCTCACTGGTTTCGCAAATTAAACAGAGTTTACATTTACATATAAAAAATGGTTTTTCTAATATTTCCTAAAATTAGGTGGCGACTCTAAAACAAAAATAAAATTTCAAAATCAGAGTGACAACCATATTATGTTGTGAACTGTTTCGGCTAGTTCGAAATAGGGTACGACAATGCTTAAAAGCAATAAGGAGTCATCTAAAAAGTATGACATTTTCCCCATGTTGGCATATATGGTTTATGGGGGCTGTGAGTTGTCTGAACTCTCTCCCATATCGGTGCTCAATACTATTCTCAATAATATATACTCATGCTCATATGTTGGAAAAAACAACATAACTCTTCCTCTGATTTGAGATAAATTCTCAAACTACCCTCTTAAAAGAGGTAACTACTCTTGAAATAACTTTTGAACTCATAACTCATTTAGAAATCTCAGTTTCTCTTTTATCAATGTAAAAATTGATGCCTTTGGGAATATATAGTCCCCTTATACTTATACTTGAAAACTCTTTCTCAAAAACATTTCAAAATCATATTATAATATGATCATTGATGACTCAGAAAGTCATACTGCATAAATATTGATGGTATATCTAGATACCATACTGCTTAAACATTGATGGTATACTCGATTGTCATACTAATCATGTTTTAGAAACTCTTTTCTCAAAGCTCATCTTTACTTTCTCAAAACTCATTTTAAGAACTCAAGTGGTGGCTTTAAAAAAACTTCTCAAGATTTATAACTCAAAATAGGGTTCATGCTGAATTATAGACATGAATAAATCAACTCAAAGATCTCAATAAAAATATAGAAACTCAATACTTAGGTATAGAATTTCAAAATAATGAGAAATTCAAGAACTCAAAATCAACTTATCTCAAGAATACTCAAATCTAGGGGTAGAATTCTAGATTTCTCTTTTACTGATTTGAAAGTAGATATAGGGCGTGAGGATGAACTAGTCCAACACTATGATAGCCTTACATAACTGGAAGAACAAGGTTCTTGAAGAATCTTGAAGAAGAACTTGATTAGAAGCCTTGAAACTCTAGCTTGAAGGAGAAAAATCAAGAAAACCTTTCTTGAGATTTCTTAAAACTCTATGACCAAGAATTATGATTTTCATTAGTGATTCGTAATTGTATGGAGGAATTTGAGTTATAAAGAATGGAATTCTTGGAGAAAGACTTACCTTGAAGAAGAATCTTGAAAAAGATTGAAAGAATCTTGAATAAAGTCTTCTACTTTAATTTTTCCTTAGGGTTTTGCCCTAGGGTTTGAGAGAGAAGAGAATGATCGATTAAAAGATGGAAATAGGATTATTTAGGGCTTTATAGGAGTTAAGAAATCCGTTTTTAAGGTTTTCCTAATGGTATAAGGAGAAGAAAATTACCTTATTTAGAATTTTCCGGCGGCTAAAATGGAACTGCACTACACCAGTTACTAAAATGGTCATAACTTTTTACTCAAAAATTGTATTGACGTGAAATTAGTGGCGTTAGAAAGAGGATTCAAATACCTTTAATTTTATAGGTTATGGGCCACGTAACTCTTTATATTCTCAGAGTTATGGTCTTTTTAAGTTGACCTAAGTAAAATCTTATGTCAAAACTTAATCGGTAATGAAACTTTCAACTCTACTTTGTGCTAGGAGTTTCTAGTGACCTTAATTGATATCCAAAATCATTCCCACACTAAAGAATTTTCCTTAACACCTAAGAAAAATTAAGAGTCACTCATTACCACCTTATACGCAATTCAAGAATGGTTTGGGCTTAACTTAGAAATATTCGGGGTGTTACAATATCTCCTCATTGGGATCATTCATCCTCGAATGATGGTTAAACTGAGAATGGAAGGAAAATGAGTTACTCTTACTATCTTTCTGACTTTTGAACTTTCCTACTAACTTTCAACCAACCTTGAGCCCATATCAAGAAACACCTAATGCATCTTGCATTCATCCACATGCTACCAACACCACATTCAAGCCTAGTAGTATAACCGATCCATGAACTCCTACTAACTAACCCTTATAATAATTCTTCACTCTCTCGTCACTTTTACCAACTTAACTTTCATGGTGTATTAACAGGAAAATGACTTATTACTCATCGTAAAACCTTATCTCCTTCTTTCTTCACATTTATAACCTTAGATGGAATAAACACACCATCACTATCACAATAAGAAATATCAATCCTCTTTTCTATCCTTCACACAACTACTATCAACAACACTACCCTCAATTAAAAAGGATCACTGAGAGAGCTTTAGGGCGAAATATTATAAGCACGATTCATTCGAGATATCTGATAAAAGAATATGCATGGCATAACATTATGTTGCTAGATATTGAGAGTAAATCATGAATTTGTGAGACTGAACATATTGTGAGAGTTGAATGCTTATATGAATATGTTCATATCATGAGGCTGATATCCATAACTTTATGGATTAAGCTTGAGATTAATGGGCTAAAGTCTTTGCCCCTCATTCTGACAACTGAGCATAGATGTGAATCTTTCTGAAGTGTATGAGCTTAGGTCATGAACACAATTCTGATATAAGAAACATCATCATAATGTTGTAATGACTGGACTTTGAGGAATACGCTAGAGTATGAATGGATTGATGTACCTTCTTAACTCTTTCTGAAGACATAACAATCTCATTCTCAACACTTGAATTGGTTTCTCATCTCATCGTCTCCCCCTTATGTTTGAGGCTGTCACTTTAAAGCTATGGATCTATTTCATTATTTCTAAGCTGGTCTACATTCACTTTACTCTAATACTTGAGAAAGATTTATCTCATGGTTACTGAACTCTCCATAAGAATGTACTAAGACTCCTTCTGAGACCTCTTTCTAAGATGCTTCTATTAACCTCTTCTCATTGGCTTATCAGGCCACCTTATTTAACTCGTAAGGAAAAACAATGCTTACACCAGCCTATTCCATATTGACAACTCAAATATACTATCTAGTCATACATAGAAAATCATTAACTTAATTGGAACCTCGTCTGATTACATACAATCTCGGTACACCTCTTAATGCTCTTGTTACTCTTACGACTTAGCCACACTTCACTGCGCTTATCTAAAAGTTAGGATTTCTCACTTGTACCACTCATCTTCATTGCAGGTAACATCTCAATTCCTCACCTGCTTTATCTCAAGTCTACCAGATCAGATCTCAAGACTAACATCATCACCCTCATGTTGTCATTCTTTTGATCACGACGCTCATTTCAAATTCAAGCTTAATGTTTATTACTAAACCCAGAAATTAATATGATTGCTCTCTTACCATACCAACTTACAACTACTAGATAAAATTTTAGAAAGACTCGCCCACTAAAACCTCATGACAAGTAGTCAATCTTTATCGCTCAGCCTACATCCTTACATATTACTGCCACATTCCACTTCACAACTTAAGTACTATTTACTCATTCACTATACATCATTGCCTAATTAGTTCGATAACACATTAGAATATTATGGGCTCTTCCTAAAAAAATCATAAGCCTAGATTAGATCTATCACCTCATGAATAATCCTGCTTTTCTACCCAACACCTACACTTGGTCGTTACCAACATAATGACACATCATCATAACCTTCTTTCTAGTTAAAATATACTCTAACTCATCCTAACTAGTAACTCTTACTCTACCTCCTATCCTGCAATCTACGCAAACTCATCACTTCTTAGTCTACCCATAAGGGAAAACTCCTCATTAATAACCTATTGGGTGCATGGCTATAATAACTTAGTCGCCTCATCACTATCTCCCTTTCTTAGATTACTGAACCTTGTTGACACCCAATTTTGGCCTAACATTTTCAAAATTCGTAACTTTTAAATTTTATTTATTCAATAGTTCAAAATACATTTTTTTATAATTTTAAATAAGTTTATCGATATTTATCTTTATTTGTCAAATTTCAGAATTTTTTATCAGTTAATTTTAATTACATTATTTTTGTTACAGCCGGTTGAATACGTTCAAATATTTGTTCATTATGATTAAAATATTATTTCTGTTAAATTACATTTTTTACATGTCATTGGTTACGTTCATTATAATTTTTAATATTCATTTTATACGTTACATTTGTTAATATTAATTTTGATATTTTGCACAGTCTAGAAATTTATTTAAATATGGATAAGATTTGATACACAAATATTTTATTAATTGGTGATTTTGGCCCACGGTTTTAAGATAATTGTATTGTACTATTAGTGGTTTTCGATTTTCTATTTAAGCAATAGCTTAGCGACTAAGTTAGGGGGTGGTGGATAAAATTTAGGGGCAATTTCAGATTTTAGGGTTTTAAGAAATTTTTTAGAGTTCATATTTTTCCGGCCGCCACCCTCGCCTGAGCATTTTCCGGCGAACCCAAAACCCCCCACTGGAAAAAACAGAAACCCACTCAAAACCATCAGATCATTTTTCAAGTTTTACGAGCAAACCAAACCCTTTATCATTGGTTTCTTTCCCCTCTTCCCCTTTATGGTCTGCTTTTGTTTCGCAGGTACATCCATGAATGCCTCCAGCTCCTAACTTAATTATCCGGGGAAACAAGCTACAAACAGCAGCTGAAACAGCACCAAACAGCAGCTGAATCAAACACCAAACAACCACCAAAACACCCGTTTCTCTCCTCCTCCACGCCTTCTCCAACAGTCCCACTCATTTCCGACCAAAAACGATCAGATCCCCACCAACTCACCCCACCAAAACAACTTCCAAACTCGCCGGCACATACCCATCTCTCTTCTCCCTCACAGCACCAAGCTCTGGCGAGAGCTAGCAACGCCGGAGATAACCAAAACCCACCCCCAAAACAGTGAAAAAACAAACTCATGAACCGACATTCAGAAGACCACCAAGGCTGCTCGCCCATCTCTCTCATAATGGGATAGTACAAGATCTGGTCGGAAACGTAAAACTCCGAGGCCGGTAACTTCATTTTTATTGTTTGTTACGTCTTTTAGTTATTGTTTGTGAGTATTGGCTGATTTTTTTTATTTTTGGCTACTGTTATTTGTGATCTACTTGTTAGTATGGTTCCTATCTGTTCATTTTTTTTTAATTTAGTACTATGTCCATTTTATTTTACTCTTGTAGCTCTGTTTTGTTTTTCTATTTGCAGGTTACATTCCATTGTTGATTAGTCTGATTATAAATATATTTTTTTTCTTTGTTCTCTAGTAATATTTTGGTGAAGTTCATGTTGAGTTTTAGCTTAGTTTAAATTATCATTTTCAATTATGTTGGTTACCTTTAATGTTATTAATTTAGCTGACAAGTTGTTAATGTTTTTTGATAGCTCTGACATGGAGTAGCATATTAGAAGTTTATTTTCTTTATTTGATCGTTGTTGTTTCTAAGTTGTTCTGTTTTTTTAGATTATTTTAGAGTTGATGGGTCTGTTTAGGATTAATAAGAGGGGTTTTTATTTTTAAGTTATTATTTAATTTATATTTATTTATTACTAACACTTTTACTAAGTGTCTTTATAGGTATCCAGAGTTACTTTCCATTGAAGCTATTCGAATAAAGTTCGAATTATATTCTTTATTCATTATTTTGTATATATCGATGTTAGATAAATTTTGGGCCGTGTCTTATATTGTTGTTTTATTTTACTACTATATATTGCATGTTTATTACACTTGTATATTGTTTTTATCTCCTCCTCAATTTGATAAAAATGAATTCAGTCGGGATCCACAGTTGTGATTTCGAAGGATGCCTTACACCTTTCCTTCTAAATAACTTGAACCTCTTATCTAGAATCTAATGGTTTCGTAGACATTTTTAATTGGTTTCCTAGTTTTTTTCCTAAAATTAGGTGGCGACTCCTTTAAAACTCTTTTTTTTCTAAAATTCTTTTAACATTGACTTAATTGATTATTCTTTGAGTCACCACGACGTTTCTTCCTATTTAAATAAAGTAGGAATGTAAACCGAATGACGAATCCGCTGGGGATATAGATGTTCTAATCATTATGAGTTCATTTTTTCAAATTGAGGAGACTTTTCTTTTATTGTGTTATATCTTGTATCTTCTATATTTTGTTGATTATTTGTATATTGTACTTATTGTTTATTCATTATTTATTTAATTGTATGTATACTGTCATTGCATTTCATGGCATGGTTTCCGTCAAATGGCAAATAGATTGCATTAGGAAAAATGGCGGTTACGTGTTCCACGGCTGCCCTTCAGAAAAGCACCTTCGAATTCTTTTGAAGTGATAAACGAATAGTTGGTTTGTGGTCATCCAACGTCGTTTATTATACTTCACCCCGTAGTTTGTCCAACTTGGGTAACCAGGTCTTGTCAAAACCCACTCTTAGTCAGCTAGTGTAAAGCGAAGCCATAATCTTGAATTTTGTGCATTTTCCTGAGATGAGTCAACACTCAAGGCACATTTATGTAAAACATGCATTCATTGTTTGTGGGTTATGTGATATATATGTATATGTGAATATGTTGTTTACTAGTCTATTCTTTTTTTAAAAGTTTTTCAAGATCTTCATAGGCACAAATATCAAGTCACTGCCAAATCACTTTTACCTTTTGAGTTATTTTTCTTTGAAAAGGTTATTGTTGGTCCGAAGCATCAAGGGATAAGAGGGCTCGCGAAATTTGAGTTTTTGAATTTCACAAGACATTTATATCCAATCAAAGAGATAAATCAGGGGAGTCTTTGACTAAGATATCACACTCATTTATTTTTTGCATGATGGCTCTGCTTTCACCCATTTCTCATATTTTTGTAGGAAAACCGTCCCCGACAACAGTCGGGGATGGTGATAATAATGTATAGTTCTTGTGAATAATTGGTAGAACACACAGTTCAAAGAGGCATCCAAAAAAGAGTACAACAACAAATTGTTACTAGGAGCCCACATTCAACAAACGATACAAAGATCGACAGTTAAGAGGATAAAAAATATATTGGTGCAAACAATCAGAAGACACTCTCTGACTAAATATGTCAGTGATAGTATACTTACGAGCATCACTCTATGTTTGTCAAAATTTTGAAGAATTTTGTACCTTATCCGCACGAGCTACGCGTACCTGATTCTCATCTCAATGAGATACGTAGGCAACCCTTCTTGGGTTCGGTATTCATTTTTTAAATAAAAAAATTGTGTACATATTGTAAGAGTCGTGTCTTCAACTCAGTTGGGACCAATGCAGTTAGGAGCATGCAAAAATATTTGATATGATGAAGAGGACTGACCTTGTGGTAAACTATAGACTCTTTTGGTACCTCTCATTTGTACTTTTGTGATGCTTGAAAATTCTATTGCAAGCATTCAAGATAAGAATAAAACCAACCTCATGGTTTCATGTGCATTGTGTGGTGAACTTTTAAATCAAAATTCAATTTCATTGCACGGTTGATCTAGAACTTGGCCGAAATGTTTTTCGAGGTAAAATCCTGAGTAATGTTTGGTTTGGAAAAGGATTATAGGCCTTTTTTTACCTGATTGTGTCTTTCAAAGCCTATCAAATGACATTAATCCCTAGTTTTTCCCACTTTGAGCCTGAAGCCTTTTTTTTGGACAACCACATCTTAGCCATTACCCTTCTCAGTGCTTACATGCACTATCTCTCTCTTGGCCCAACCTTCTTGAGTGCACCAAAGATGTGCAGAATCTAAGAGATGATCCAAATTTGAAGATGCCGAAGGCAAAAATATAAAGTCTCTCAAAGTCAAGAAAGCTAAAATGACTTCTAGAGAAAGGAAAAAGAAAGAAAAGAAAGAAATAAAGATAGACAAACCCACCCCTACAGAGTCTATGAAATAAGAGAAGGAAAATATTCCAACAAAAAAAATGAGAAAACTTCAAAAGAAAGGGGTGGAAAAAAGAAAGTCCCAACAAATAAGGACTCAAAAGAAGTAGAAACAAAAGAAAGTGGTGAAAAAAGGAGAAGCTCCTACGAATAAGGATTCAGAAGAAGTCAAAAAAAAAGGGGACAACAAAGAGGATCAGACGTCAAAGGCGTATCAATCGTTAAAAGCACAAATTCAGTGTGATGCTCAAGGAGTAATTAAGTCACTCTTATCCCAAATAAATATCATACGCGTTCCTAAGCCTACATTACAAGCCGATAACAAGCCCTACATGATCTCATTCCAAATGTTCTCACATTAGTGGAGATTTACATAAGGGTCAAGCATATGGTATCATAGTTGCATGCATTGAACATTCTTATGAGTGTGAGTGCACTTTGAAAAATGTCCTCAAATCAAACACTTCAAATATGTGTGAAATAAGACTTTTCTTTGTTGTAAGGGCACTTGAAACATGATGAGAAAAAAAATAAGAAGAAGAAAAATTTACATGCGATCCTAACTCCTGGTACCAATTGTAGTCAAGACTTGAATGTCTCTTCATATTCTTTATTTTTCAAAAAAAAAAAAGTGAGCAAACACTCACCCTTTAACATCCTTCCAAAGCATTTTTTTTAAAATTCTTTCCTTTCAAAATAATAATTTGTATTTTCTTTTTTGGGCTGTCCATTGTAAGATGTGACATTAGGCTAATCTTGTCATTAAGAGACGCCTATTTTACTTCATTAAGTTATCCGTCCCAAGAAGGTGACATATCTTTTGTCATTAGGCTTTGAATATCGCAAGTAATATCATTTTTCTATTTCATCATGTTCATAATGTACATTTTCTACTGATGATCTTGTTTTAGATTATTTACAGTATTCATCATCTACAGGATTTGAACTACATTTGACCTGATTCCTGGCTCAACAGGATAGGTAGGCACCACGACGGCTCGGTTATATATCCAGTGTGATTTTCTTTACTCCTTGTAATAAAAACTGGGACAGAATTTTTGAGAATATCTCAAAAATTCACAATAAAGGTGTTATCTTCGGTAAGTCAAGATTAGAGATCATTTTGAGATTTGCCAAGGTTCTAACTGGGACAAAATTTTTGAGGAAGGCCTCAAAAATTCCAACAAGTACTGTGAGAAGTTCGATCGTCAACTTCAAATGATCTCCAGCATCGCTTGAAGTTCAAAGTTGACTTCAAAATCTCCAGCATTGCCATAATGGAACAAAATAAATTGAGGATGCGAGCCACCGACACCTTGTACAAATCCCCAGTAAGTCATGAGTTAGAATAAACACAAAATGGTCAAGAGTAAAATGATGGTTGCTCACATGTGTCAGAGTGATCAGACATTTTGTACATATTCTCTTTTAAAAAATCTTTTCTCAAGGTTTCTTGACTAAGTCGCTAGATAAGGCAACGTTGTGTCTACTAATCATTCCTTTTCAAGTACAGGAACATGTGAAAGCATTGAGAGGATGAAACTTTCAAGACAATCATCGAGACATCCACCTTGTTACAGTGGATAATCAGCGAGTCATTCACCTCATTACAGTGGACAATCATCGATCCATCCCCCTCGTTACAGTGGACAATCATCGAGTCATCCACCTCATTACAATGGACAATCACCAAGCCATCCACATCGTTACAGTGGAGAATCATTGAGTCATTCATCAATGCATTTTTCATTTCCCGAGAGGGTCATTGCATTATTCATTTCCCAAGAAGGCCTATTGCATTTAAGTCATGTCTATTTGTAGACGAAGGATGTGTACCCTATCTATTCCATGTTCAAGTTGGAGGAGACTTGCGTTGAAAGATATTTTCATTTAAGTCGGATCTATTCGGAGGTGAAGGATGTGCACCTTATATATTCCACATTCAAGTCAGAGGAGACTTGCATTGAAAGATATTTGCATTTAAGTCGCATCTGTTCGGAGGTGAAGGATGTGCACCTTATCTATTTCGCGTTCAAGTCGGACGAGACTTGCGTTGAAAGATATTTGTATTTAAGTCACACATATTCGAAGGTAAAGGATGTGCACCTTATCTATTCCACGTTAAAGTTGGAGGAGACTTGCATTGAAAGATATTTGCATTTAAGTCGCATCTATTCTGAGGTGAAGGATGTGCACCCTATCTATTCCACGTTCAAGTCGGAGGAGACTTGCGTTGAAAGATATTAGCATATAAGTCATATCTATTCGGAGGTGAAACATATGCACCCTATCTATTCCACGTCCAAGTCGGAAGAGACTCGCGTTGAAATATATTTACATTTAAGTCGCATCTATTCGTAGATGAAGGATGTGCACCATATCTATTCCACGTTCAAGTCAGAGGAGACTTGCGTTGAAAGATATTTACATTTAAGTTACATCAATTCGAAGGTAAAGGATATGCACCCTATCTATTCCACATTCAAGTCGGAGGAGACTTGCATTGAAAGATATTTGAATTTAAGTCGTATCTATTCGTAGGTGAATGATGTACACCTTATCTATTACGCGTTCAAGTCGGAGGAGACTTGCGTTGAAAGATATTTGCATTTAAGTCAGATCTATTCAGAGGTGAAGGATGTGCACCCTATCTATTCTGCGTTCAAGTCGGAGGAGACTTGCGTTGAAAGATATTAACATTTAAGTCGCATCTATTCGCAGGTGAATGACGTGCATGTTATCTATTCCACGTTCAAGTCGGAGGAGACTTGCATTGAAAGATATTTGCATTTAAGTCGCATCTATTCGGAGGTGAAGGATGTGCATCCTATCTATTCCACGTTCAAGTAGGAGGAGACATTCCTTGAAAGATATTTGCATTTAAGTCGCATCTATTCGGAGGTAAAGAATGTTCACCCTATGTATTCCACGTTCAAGTCGTAAAAGACTTTCGTTGAAAGATATTTATATTTAAGTCGCATCTATTCGGAAGTGAAGGATGTGCACTATATCTATTTCATGTTCAAGTCGGAGGAGACTTGCGTAGAAAGATATTTACATTTAAGGCACATATATTCGGAGGTGAAGGATGTGCACCCTATTTATTCCACGTTCAAGTCGGAGGAGACTTGTGTTGAAAGATATTTGAATTTAAGTAGCATCTATTCGGAGGTGAAGGATATGCACCCTATCTATTCACCATTCAAGTCGGAGGAGACTTGCGTTGAAAGATATTTACATTTAAGTCGCAACTATTCAGAGGTGAAGGATGTGCACCCTATCTATTCCACGTTAAATTTGGAAGAGACTTGCGTTGAAAGATATTTACATTTAAGTCGCATCTTTTCAGAGGTGAAGGATGTGCATCCTATCTATTCCACGTTAGAATCGAAGAAGACTTGCGTTGAAAGTTATTTGCATTTAAGTCGCATCTATTCGGAGGTGGAGGATGTGCGACATATCTATTCCACGTTCAAGTTGGAGGAGACTTGATTTGAAAGATATTTGCATTTAAGTTGCATCTATTCGGAGGTGAAGGATGTGCACCCTATCTATTACACGTTCAAGTCGGAGGAGACTTTCGTTGAAAGATATTTGCATTTAGGTCGCATCTATTCAAAGATGAAGGATGTGCACCATATCTATTCCACTTTCAAGTCGGAGGAGACTTGCATTGAAAGATATTTACATTTAAGTCACATCTATTCGGAGGTGAATGATGTGCACCCTATCTATTCCACGTTCAAGTCGGAGGAGACTTGCGTTGAAAGATATTTGTCATCTATTCGGAGGTGAAGGATGTGCACCCTATCTATTCTGCGTTGAAGTCGGAGAAGACTTGCGTTGAAAGATATTTACATTTAAGTCGCATCTATTCGGAGGTTAAGGATTTGCACCCTATCTATTTCGCGTTCAAGTCGGAGGAGACTTGCATTGAAAGATATTTACATTTCGCCTCTATTCGGAGGTGAAGGATGTGCAACCTATTTATTCTACGTTCAAGTCGGAGTAGACATGCGTTGAAAGATTTTTGCATTTAAGTCGCATCTATTTGGAGGTGAAGGAAGTGCACCCTATCATTTCCGCGTCCAAGTCGGACGAGACTTGCATTGAAAGATATTTACATATAAGTCGCATCTATTCGGAGATGAAGGATGTGCACCATATCTATTTCATGTTCAAGTCGGAGGAGACTTGCGTTGGAAGATATTTACATTTCAGTCACATATATTCGGAGGTGAAAGATGTGCACTCAATCTATTCAACGTTCAAGTCGGAGGAGACTTGCGTAGAAAGATATTTGCATTTAAGTCGCATCTATTCGGAGGTGAAGGATGTGCACCCTATCTATTCCGCGTTCAAGTCGGAGGAGACTTGCGTTGAAAGATATTTGCATTTAAGGTGCATCTATTCAGAGCTGAAGGATGTGCACCCTATCTATTCCGCGTTCAATTCGGAGGAGACTTGCGTTGAAAGATATTAACAAATAAGTCACATCTATTCGGAGGTGAAGGATGTGCACCTTATCTATTCTACGTTCAAGTCGGAGGAGACTTGCGTTGAAAGACATTTGCATTTAAGTTGCATCTATTCGGAGGTGAAGGATGTGCACCCTATCTATTCCACATTCAAGTCAGAGGAGACTTGCGTTGAACGATATTTGCATTTAAGTCGCATATATTCGGAGGTGAAGGATGTGCACCCTATCTATTCCGCGTTCAAGTCGTAGGAGACTTGCGTTGAAAGATATTTACATTTAAGTCGCATCTATTCGGAGGTGAAGGATGTGTACCATATCTATTTCACGTTAAAGTCGGCGTAGATTTACGTAGAAATATATTTATATTTAAGTCACATCTATTCGGAGATGAATGATGTGCACCCTATCTATTCCACGTTCAAGTCGGATGAGACTTGCGTTGAAAGATATTTTCATTTAAGTCGCATCTATTCATAGGTGATTGTTCAAGTCGGAGGAGATTTGCGTTGAAAGATATTTGCATTTAAGTCGCATCTATTCGGAGGTGAAGGATGTGCACCCTATCTATTCCGCGTTCAAGTCGGTGGAGACTTGCGTTGAAAGATATTTGCATTTAAGTCGCGTCTATTCGGAGGTGAATGGTGTGCACCCTATCTATTTCGCGTGCAAGTCGGATGAGACCTGCGTTGAAAGATATTTACATTTAAGTCACATCTATTCGGAGGTGAAGGATGTGCACCATATCTATTCCACGTTCAAGTCGGAGGAGACTTGCGTTGAAAGATATTTACATTTAAGTCGCATCTATTCGGAGGTGATGGATGTGTACCCTATCTATTCACCGTTCAAGTCGGAGGAGACTTGCGTTGAAAGATATTTGCATTTAAGTTGCATATATTCGGAGTGAAGGATTTACACCCTATCTATTCCGTGTTCAAGTCGGAGGAGACTTGCGTTGAAAGATATTTATATTTAAGTCGCATCTGTTCGGCGGTGAAGCATGTGCACCCTATTCTTTTTTCAAGTTTTACCACCGGAGTAAACCAAACCCTTTATCATTGGTTTATTTCCCCTCTTCCCCTTTATGGTCTGCTTTTGTTTCGTAGGTACATCCATGAATGCCTCCAGCTCCTAACTTAATTTTCCAGGGAAACAAGCTATAAACAGCAGCTGAAACAGCACCAAACAGCAGCTGAATCAAACACCAAACAGCCACCAAAACACCCGTTTCTCTCCTCCTCCACGCCTTCTCCAACAGTCCCACTCATTTCCGACCAAACACGATCAGATCCCCACCAACTCATCCCACCAAAACAACTTCCAAACTCGCCGGCACATACCCATCTCTCTTCTCCCTCACAGCACCAAGCTCTGGAGAGAGCTAGCAACGCCGGAGAATAACCAAAACCCACCCCCAAAACAGTGAACAAACAAACTCATGAACCAACATTCAGAAGACCACCAAGGCTGCTCGCCCATCTCTCTCATAATGGGATAGTACAAGATCTGGTCGGAAACGTAAAACTCTGAGGCCGGTAACTTCATTTTTATTGTTTGTTACGTCTTTTAGTTATTGTTTGTGAGTATTGGCTGATTTTTTTAATTTTTGGCTACTGTTATTTCTGATCTACTTGTTAGTATGGTTCCTATCTGTTCATATTTTTTTTATTTAGTATTATTTCCATTTTATTTTACTCTTGTAGCTCTGTTTTGTTTTTCTATTTGCAGGTTACATTCCATTGTTGATTAGTCTGATTATAAATATATATTTTTTCTTTGTTCTCTAGTAATATTTTGGTGAAGTTCATGTTGAGTTTTAGCTTAGTTTAAATTATCATTCTCAATTATGTTGGTTACCTTTAATGTTATTAATTTAGTTGACAAGTTATTAATGTTTTTGCTCTGACATGGAGTAGCATATTAGAAGTTTATTTTCTTTATTTGATCGTTGTTGTTTCTAAGTTGTTGTGTTTTTCTTAGATTATTTCCGAGTTAATGGGTCTGTTTAGGATTATATTGGTTTCGGATGATGTTTGAACTTGTCCATTAATCTTATTTTCTTAATTGTTCTTATATAAATCTGTCCAAAGCTTGTTTTATGTTATTTTATTTGGGTGTTATTTTTAATGTTTTGACGAACTTTACAGTCACTTTACTTTATTATTGTTGTTTCATTTTAATGGCTGCTCTTATTTTTAGTTTTATCCATAATTGTTAATTTTCATATTGTTGGTACACTGCAAGTTGCTTCCAACTTGAGAAATATTGGTAGTCACTTGGTAGGATTATTTTGAATCAGATTTTATCTTAATTGTTTTTGTTAACTTGATATTGAGCAAGATAGTTAAAATTGGCCAATGAAAAAATCTCTCCGTCGGTTTTGGAGGCCTCCCCATTTTAAAAGACGGAAATTTAGTTTAAGTTTATATATCTTGTTTGTTAAAATTGGCCGATAAAGAAATTACCGTTGATTTCCAAGGCCTCCCATGTTAATAAGACGGGTTTTTATTTTTAAGTTATTATTTAATTCATTTATTTAATTCATATTTATTTATTACTAACACTTTTACTAAGTGTCTTTACAGGTACCCGGAGTTGCTTCCCATTGAAGCTATTCGAATAAAGTTCGAATTATATTCTTTATTCATTATTTTGTATATATCGATGTTAGGCAAATTTTGGGCCGTGTCTTATATTGTTGTTTTATTTTATTACTATATATTGCATGTTTATTACACTTGTATATTGTTTTTATCTCCTCCTCAATTTGAAAAAAATGATTTCAGTCGGGACCCACAGTTGTGGATTTCGAAGGATGCCTTACACCTTCCTTTCGAAATAACTTGAACCCCTTATCTAGAATCTAATGGTTTCGTAGACATTTTTAATTGGTTTCCTAGTTTTTTCCTAAAATTAGGTGGCGACTCTTTTAAAACTCTTTTTTTCTTAAAATTCTTTTAACATTGACTTAATTGATTATTCTTTGAGTCACTACGACGTTTCTCCCTATTTGAATAAAGTAGGGGTGTAAACAAACCTTTGCTTGCATTCTTCTAACTTTGGATATTTTTTCTACTACTACTTACAATTCCGTACTCATACTATCTTTTCGGGTGGAAATACTACACAAGCTCTAAAACACACTTCCTCATCAGGGTCTCAATTGGAACAAGGTTTAAAGAAGAGAGTGCATCTCACTTTTAGCTTGAAATCACTATTCATATGAATAAGAGTGCATCCTTTCGAACTCAACACTTAAACTCACTCACAGGTTTCTCTCAAGCCCCTCTGTATTCTCATGACTTTCTCAAGACTCTTGCTGAGAGTAACTCATAGATAAGGATCTGGCTTTGCTTTTCAACTAGCTTGAATATGATGGGTAGTCGAATGGATATGAGAAACGCACGAGTTTGAATAAGCTCCATATTACACAGCTCTATTGCACGATTTAGAGTATGAAAGAAGGAAAAAATTTCCTAAATGTTGTTTTGATTTAAAAGAGGAAATACTATGAGTTTAGAGTCGCCACTTAATTTTTAAGGTAAAATTAAGAAAAACTATATTTTCAAAGGATTAAAACAGAAATCCGTTGAAAATATTTAAAGGGGTTCGGGGTTCCTATTAGTGTTCTAGGAAGGTTTTTTAGAGCACCTAGAACTTCCGCTAACATGCGGTTATCCAATAATTAACTATTTGGCTAAATATAGAGATGCGATTTAAGTTTGGAAAAGTAAACAATTTTGAAACTTCAAAGTATTTATAAAAAATCCTACCTAAGTTAAATATCTTTTGCAAATATGCTTTTAAAGTCAAGGAGAAAGAGCGCTTGCTAATTTTTAGAAAAAAATAGTTTGGAATGGCTATCCATCGGGAAAATTAAATTGCGACAACCTTAAAACTAATTAAACAGACAAACATGCGAACAATGATAAATAAGCAAGTATAAAACAAAAGTAATAGAGGATGGGCCCAAGTCTGGTTTTCTGTTCGCCTGGGCCAACACTTGGGCCTAATTTTGTTTTGGGCCTTGGGCCCAATTGAACCACTTGTACCTGTCCTAGTCTAACATAAAAAAAATTATTTTCTTTGGGCCTTAGCCCAAATTTTCCCACCTGTCCTAAACTCTAACAAGATAATAAAAATTCAAATGAGGGGGCTTAGGCCCAAAAATAACAAAATATAGCTCTGAAAATAAAGGTGAGCTTTTGTCTCAATCTGTCGTGTAGTATATCAGCTCCAACTCCCGTCTGTCAATTCCATTTCTCTTTTGAACACCAAAGGGGCTGATCAGATACTCGAAGATGCAAAGAGGCAATGGGAAGAGTCCGAATAGACTCGGCGAAGCATCACATGTAGAGACAGTGAAAGGAAAGAGTTAACAGGAATAAATTAAGATTGTCATTAAGCAATTTTACAAATAAAGAAGCAGTGAGAAGAAATGAATTCATCAAACTTCAACATATACAACAACACCATATAACACGTAACATATATGAAGATATGAATTAATTGAACAACTATTAGAACAAGACACATCATTTCTTCTTCTTCTTTTTTTTTTTTTTTTTTTTTTTATAAACAAATGGAACCCAACAGAATAATACTAGTGTGCTAGTTTAAAAATAGGAATCAAATGTGTTAGGCAAGATGAGGATCATACCACTAGATGGTTTAGAGTTCCATATCGAAATAACTACTAAAACAATTCCAAAGATTTGAAAAGCAATATGCCAGCCAAGCATCACAATAAAATCATACGGTCTTGACTTGGTATAAACATGGCAACACTTAACTAAATAAACTAGATTGTTGATATTGAAACTTAAAACACTAAATAAACACTCGTCCTTGAAATAGTATCAGTTTGAAGTGAAAATTTGAATATGAACTCCAAATAACCCGTACACCAAACTGTATTCGGCATAGCATATATAATCTTATGAACCCGATGGCTCAATACGCATCGATGTCCCTGAACGCTAAGCAACAAGAACAGGCAGATAACAACTTCCAGCATATACACAACCTTTGCTTAATTATACAAAGCCAAGAACATTCATTGGATAAAGAAAATACGAGACGTGTTTTAGACAATCCAAAATTAGAGCAAGAGATATTCCACCGGTGGGAACAGTGGAAAATAAGGCAGTAAATTATCTGATTTGCACTATTTACGCTAGTCAAGATACAAACGAAATAAACAAACCACGATATATTAAGAAAACAAGCCTACCTATAGAAACTAAATTTGGAATTTCAAACTAAACCGCAAACCATAGACCACAAGATGAGATTAATCAGCAGTAGCGACCAACAACCAACAATAAGCTCAAAGAGGTATGAACCTTCAACATTTCAAATGAAAGTCTACACAAGAAGACATTTTTCAAGCCTAGAAGCAATACGATTAATGACATATGCAATACACGTATCTATATCCCACATCGATAGAACTTAAAGGAATAACAGTGAAGCAAGTGAGAAATTATCATTCAAACGCACATGAACGCAAGCATAAGACATAAACCAATGGAAAGAGGAACATAAAACTTGTACAGTAAAAGAAAAAAAAAAACTATCGGCTGAGCCCCAAGAAAGAAACCAAGATCTCTATCACACATTTAATGAAAAAACAGTAACAAAACTTCGAGTAAAACAAAGGAAAAATCTACCATTAATATGAATAAACCTAATACCTGCCAACTAAAACACAATTACATATACTTTAACAGAAAGCAGAAGAAACTAGGAATGAACCGAACGAAACTAAGAAAAAAGGCTTTTACCTTATAATGGGCAGCGAACCGGAACAAACGAGCTAGCGAGGACGAGCTTGCACCACCGAAATGCACTTTCGAAAAACTCCGACGAACTCTGACGATGCGTGAAAGAAGAAACAGAGCTAAAAGGGAACTCAGCTTCTTTGGATGCTATTTGAGAGTAAATTTTCAAGTATTAACTCTCTATTTGCAAACTTACAAAACCCTCTTTTTCTTTGTTTTCTGTGAACTATATTTCTCTCTATCCTTCCATCAATGATCATCCCCCCACAATGACTGGAAAATAAGGTATTTATAGACAAAATTTAGGGTTCGGAATGGGAAAAAGGGCTGGAAAATTTGAATAAGAAACAAGGCCCACGAGATTTTTTGAATTCCGAAATGGAATTTCACTCAAAACCAAAAGAATCTCCCCAACGATTCTCACGATTTGGAACAGATAGAAGAGAGGTGGACGATTGTGATCGATCGCCTCATCCTTAGGAGGCTACGTGGCTCGATCTTGAGCCAAAAGGACGGAAACGCGCACCCTTGCTGCTGCGAAGGTACTATGTGCAGAGGGACGTTGGGGAAGACGACAAAGCGAGCTGCGTTGTTGTGATTTCCGTCGTTTTGGTGCCATTGCTGACGTTGGTGCTTGTTGGAATTTGCTGGAACAGCTGTTGTTGATCGTTGGTAGTGGATGGCTGTTCCGAAATTGGGCCGGGTTAGAGTTGAAGGATGGGTTGGGTCAGATGGTTGAAACAAAGAGGTGGATCGGAAATAATTGAAATTTGGATTAAGAAGAGGATGGGCCGGTTAGAGTTGCTGAAAATTGTTGGGCTGCTGGGAAGTCTTGAATGAATGGCCCAACTTCTGCAAAATGAGTTGAATGATAGGGTAAAAGAGGCTAAAAATTGCAAATTCGAGAAGGCTAAGTGAATTACAATTATAACCAACTGAAGTTAAAACTTAGCCAAATTGGATTTAAATGGTGAATTCGGCTAAAAGTTAAATAAGATGAATTAATAAGAAATTAATTAATGAGCTTCTTAATCTTAACGAAATAAAATAATTTAATTAAATATAAAGATGGCTAAACTAACTCCGCAATAATTGTAATTTGAACTAAAGTAAAGTAATAAAATATTTGACTAAAAAATGTAAAATCTTTTGAGATGATTTTGAAATATTTATAAAACATACTAATTATATGCATAATTGTATAAATCATATTTATTATTCAAAAATTATGAAATTGACAAGGTTATTTTAAAACTTTAAAATTGTTTTGAATTTTGTAAAGTCGATTGTTTCAAATCGTTGAAAATTAAAGAAGCTCGAAAATTAATTCGCATCGGGGAAGGT
>JAJONR010004128.1:0-21786 GCA_029582245.1 Solanum etuberosum
AGTGTTACCTGCACTACCTCCAGGTGTGAAATTTACAATCACCAGCACTATGATTCAATTACTGAATTTGAAAGGTATGTTCAGGGGTGCATCTGGTGATGATGTGAATCAGCATTTGATGAACTTTGTGGCGATATGCAAATCGCAAGAGATTCCTGGGGTTAGTCAGACAACGATGGGATTGAGGTTGTTCACATTGTCTCTCACTGAGGAGGCAACCAATTGGCTGAATGAGATGCCAGATGATTCAATCAGGACCTGGACTGAATTGAAGGAGGCTTTCCTGGAACAATTCTATCCTGAATCAAAAGAGTTGCAGATGAAGGATGAGATAAGTGCCCATAAGCAGTTACCAGGAGAAGCGATGCATGACACTTGGTGGAGATTCAGCCAAAAGCTGAAAAAGTGCCCGAACCATGGTCTCACTGAGAGACATCTGAAACAGGCTTTGTATAGATCTTTAAATTATGTTACTAAACCTGTTGTTGATGCAGCGTGTGGAGGATCATTTATGAGGAAGCCATTTGCAGAAAGCATGCAGCGGCTGGATGAAGTATCTAAGAACAATAGAGCATGGTACACCAGGGATGCTGATGTAGTAGATCTTGGGTTCACCTTCGAACTTCCAGCTGAACAAAAGAAAAGAGAAGAAGAAAGGGATCAGGACATGGTGCACATGAGGACCCAGATAGATTTACTCACGAAGCATATTGTTGCAAATTCTGAAAAGGTAAATGTTGTAGGACCCCAAACAGGTATGAAGATCAGGATATTGACTTGGACGAGGAGGCCAAATACTTGGGAAATTAAGGTGGTTTTCAGAATTATAACTCGGGAAACCAAGGATATAATTCTGGAAATACAGGTCGGAACTACTCCAAAGAAGGGCAGTATGAAAGGCTAGCAAACAGAGATCAAGGAAACTGGCAGAACAGAGATGGTTACAGGAATGATCGCAGTGGTGTTTATGTGCCTCCAGGCAATAGAGACCGTGCAAGTGGTAGATCCAGCGGGTCCAAGATGGAAGATATGTTGTCTAAGGTACTCCAAAAGTTTGAGTCAACTGATGCAGGGGTGAAGGATATGAAGGGTGATTTATCCAGTATGAGTCAACTAGTAGACTCTCACACCACCTCCATCAAACAAATAGAGCAACAGTTGGGGTAACTTTCAACATCATTGAACCAGAGGAAGAATGGGTCACTACCAAGTGATACTATTCAGAACCCCAAGAAGGACGGACATTGCATGGCTATCGCCACCAGAAGTGGTAAGATTCTTAATGAACCAATTTTTGTAGGTACTGGGCATGAACAGGGCTTGGAGTGAACCGAAAGAGAGGAGGTTGAATCTGAATAGGTAGATGATGTGGAAGATGCTCAACCAATAGAGAAACTAGCAGGAGCAAAGGAAAAAGGGGTTGAGGCAACTATGCCTTTACAACCAATACCAAGACCACCTCATCCGTTCCCTCAGAGGCTTAAAAAGAAAGCTGAAGATGGGAAATTTGCCAAGTTCATCACCATACTGAGACAACTATCAGTGAACATACCGTTGGTGGAAGCTTAGATGCCAGAATATGCTATGTTCATGAAGGACTTGGTCACGAAGAAAAGAGCTGTAAGTTTTGATTTAACTGACAATATTCATCATTGCAGTGCGATTGCCACAAGATCTCTGGTGCAGAAAAAGAAGGATCCAGGTGCATTCACTATACCGTGCACCATTGGTTCATTTTAGTTTGCAAAGGCCCTGTGCAACTTAGGGGCCAATATAAATCTGATGCCGCTGGCTATTTACAAGAAACTGGGCTTAGGAGTTCCAAACCCACAACGATGAGGTTGATGATGGTAGATAGATCAGTGAAGCGACCTGTGGGGATCTTATGTGATGTGCTCGTAAAGGTGGATAGTTTCATTTTCCAGCAGACTTCGTGATTCTGGATTGCAAAGTGGACTTTGAGGTTCCTAAAATCTTGGGAAGACCATTTCTGGCCACAGGCCGAGCTTTGGTTGATGTTGAGAGTGGAGAGCTGAAATTCAGGCTCAACAATGAAGAGGTAAAGTTTAAAATTTGCAGGTCTATGAAGAAGCCACAAGACATGAATGTGGTGTCGGTAATAAAAGTTTTTGATGAATGAGAGCTTGGAGCGACTATTGAGGAGAGACTGGCTGTCGAAACATTAGCAGCCGTGTTGATGAACTTTGAAGCGGATTTCTGGACTGACTATGTGGAGATCGTGAATGCTTTACAGTGCATGGGAGCACATTCTTATGCTCCAAAGAAACTGGACCTGGATTTGAAAGACAGGCCAAGTCCTCCAGCAAAACCATCCATTGAGGAGCCACCTATGCTGGAACTGAAACAGTTACCCAGTCACCTGAGTTATGTATTTTTGGGTACTAACAACACTTTGCCTGTGATCTTGGCTACAGATTTGAATGATTAACAGGTACAAGCTGTGATTAAGGTGCTGATAAGGTATAAAAGGGCAATTGGGTGGACCATTGTTGACATCATCGGGATACCTTCGGGTATATGCACTCATAAGATCCAACTTGAGGAGGACTGCAGCCCAAGGATTGAGCACCAGAGGAGGTTAAATCCACCAATGCAAGAGGTGGTCAAAAAGGAGATCATCAAGTGGTTAGATATTGGGGTTGTGTACCCCATCTCTGACAGTCATTGGGTCAGCCCAGTGCAATGTGTGCCCAAAAAGGGTGGTATGACAGTGGTCGCCAATGCGAAGAATGAGTTGATCCCGCAGAGACCAGTCACTGGATGGCGAGTGTGCATGGAATACAGAAAGCTGAACAAGTGGACCTTAAAGGATCACTTCCCAATGCCATTCATGGACCAGATGCTTGACAAGTTAGCTGGAAAAGGGTGGTACTGTTTCTTAGATGGATACTCTGGGTACAACCAAATATCAATTGCTCCTGAAGATCAAGAAAAGACCACTTTTACATGTCCTTATGACACCTTTGCATTTAAACGCATGCCATTTGGACTATGTAAGGAACCAACAACTTTCCAGAGGTGTATGATGTACATCTTCTCGGACATGGTAGAGGATACTCTGGAGGTATTCATGGACGACTTTTCAGTGGTAGGTGCTACTCTTGATGACTGATTGTTCAATCTTAGCAGGACTTTACAGAGATGCAAGGAGGCCAATCTAGTGCTGAAATAGGAGAAGTGTCATTTCATGGTCAAGGAAGGTATAGTCCTTGGTCACAAGGTGTCGCAAAAGGGGTTAGAGGTAGACATAGCCAAAATTGAGGTGATTGAAAAGTTGCCTCCACCTATCTATGTGAAGGGTATTCGAAGTTTTTTAGGACATGCCGGATTTTATAGGCATTTCATCAAGGACTTCTCGAAAATTACACATCCCTTGTGCAAACTTTTGGAGAAAGAGGTGAAATTTGATTTTAATGAAGCATGCCTAAAAGCCTTTGAATGCCTGAAGGAGAAGCTGATTTCTGCACCAGTGATCATTGGCCCAGACTGGGCTGAACCATTTGAGGTAATGTACGATGCTAGTGGTACTGCCTTAGGAGTTGTGTTGGGGCAGAAGCGCAACAAGATGTTCCGTCCGATCTACTATGCTAGCAAGTCACTAAATGGAGCACAACGAAACTACACAATCACTGAACATGAATTACTGGCTGTGGTTTATGCCTTTGAGAAATTCAGGGCTTACTTGCTGGGTACTAGAGTGATAGTCCACACGGATCATGCAACTTTGAGTTACATCATGGAAAAAAAAAGATGCAAAGCCAAAGTTGATCAGATGGTTGTTGTTGCTTCAGGAGTTTGATTTTGAGGTTAAGGATATGAGAGGTTGTGAAAATCAGGTGGCTGATCACCTGTCTAGGTTGAATGCTGAAAAGAAAGAGGAACTTGAGCTAGAAATCAATGATTCGTTCCCGAATGAGTAGGTATTAGCTGAAACTCTTGATCTTATTCCTTGGTTTACTGATTTTGCTAACTTTCTTGTTAGTGACTTGATGCCTGAGGGGCTGACATTTCAGCAAAGGAAGAGGTTCCTTCATGATGTGGGGAAGTGCTTTTGGGATGAACCTTATTCGTACAAGGTGTGTGCTGATAATATCATCAGGTGATGCATCCCTGAGGCTGAGATGCTACATATTTTAAAGGCCTGTCACTTCTCTCCACTGGGTAGCCATCATGGAAGTGCTCAGACAGCACATAAGGTACTTTAGAGTGGGTACTACTGGCCTACGATTCATCAGGATGCAATGGATATAGTGAAGAGTTGGGATGTATGCCAGCGGCAAAGAGCCATCTCTCAGCGCCACGAGCTACCAATGACACCTATTCTGGAGGTAGAGCTATTTGATGTGTGGGGAGTTGATTTCATGGGCCCATTTGTGAGCTCCTATAGGCAAAAATATATACTTGTGGCAGTGGACTATGTGTCCAAATGGGTTGAGGCAGTTGCGCTGCCTGAGAATAATGGCAAAAGTGTTGTTGGGTTCCTGAAAAAGAATATCTGATCAAGGTTTGGCACTTCCAGAGCTATTATCAGTGATGGCGGTTCCCATTTTTGCAATAAGGTATTCAGTACTCTTCTGGCCAAATATGGGGTTAAACAGAACAAGGTGGCAACACCTTATCACCCACAGACCAGTGGCCAAGTGGAGGTATCAAATAGGGAAATAAAGGCTATTCTGGCAAAAACAGTGAATGCCAACAGGATTGATTGGGCAAGAAAGTTAGATGATGCTCTATGGGCATATCCGACAGCTTTCAAGACGCCTATTGGTATGTCTCCATATCAATTGGTGTTTGGAAAGGCATGTCATTTTCCGGTTGAACTTGAGCATAAGGCACTCTGGGCTTTGAAGAAATTGAACCTTAGTTGGAGTGAAACTGCAAACCTGAGACTGGATCAAATCAATGAGATGGATGAGTTTCACTTGAGAGCATATGAGAGATCTGCATTGTACAAGGAGAGAATGAAGCAATATCATGATAAGCATATTGAGAAAAGAACCTTCACTCCTGGTGACTTGGTGTTACTTTTCAACTCCAGACTTCGGTTGTTTCCGGGGAAGTTGAGATCCAAATGGTCTGGACCTTTCAAAGTAACTCAGGTATTTCAGTCGGGTGCTAATGAGCTGGAAAATGAAAAGGGTGAGAGGTTCAATACCAATGGTCAACGAATCAAAGCAGACTTGGGTGTTCCTGAAGAAGTGAAAATAGTGGAGGAATGTAAGCTTGATGAAGTCTGAGTAATCAAGTAACTTGCATCGCGCCGCGATGTAATTGTGCCCTTCTTGGGAGGCAACCCAAGAATGTAATTGTAATAGGTAGTTTATATTTTTTTCACGTTTCTTCTTTGTTTTATCGAGTCACTGGGTGTTGATGTGTGCAGGAAAGATTTCGTCTAAGAATTGCAGAATTTGGGTGCAGGAAGCCCTTCACGGGTAGTCCCACGGGCCGTGGTGCCCTTCACAGGCAACTTCATGGCCCGTCACAAGCACTTACCTAAGATTGGAGCTACTGGAAAGTGGTTCACGGAAGGATTCACGGTCCGTCAGACTTTGTATGGACCATCTAGCCTCTCGTGAACCTCAGGTAAGTTAAACCTTGTCAAGTCATTTTCACGGACCCTTGTACGGACCATGCTGCCCTTCACTGGCGACTTCACTGTCCGTCGTCCCTAACCCAGTAGCACTGAAACCCGACCTGCGCGTATGGAAAGTTAAAAGGAAATGTATATATTTCTCTTAAAGCGCCAAGGGTCAGATTGTTTCTTAAATTTTTCTCCTCCATAACGGTTATTAAAGGCATCATATTGTTTTTCATCTCTAAAACTTCCACAATTCATCCTAAATTCGAAACCCTAGTTCTCTTTTGTCAAGAATTTCAAGTCAAAGTTCATCCTCTCTCTTTTGTGCGGCAATTTTACTCTGAATTCAACGTAAGTTCTTCTAAAACTTGTTATAAGTTTGATCTTATCGAAAAACAAGTTAGATGTACTTTGATTTAGTCGAATTTGTCATGGGTATGTGATGAACTATCATTGATTCATATTAAATTATTGTGGGTTATTTCAAATTGGGTGAGTGTAGTGGTTTTTCATACTTGGGTATACTGTAGTGTTGAGTACCATGTTGTTGATCATTGATACGAGTGTGTGTTTGAGTCGTATTTGTAAGTAAAAGGTATACTTATGAGTGTTTTGCCGACATATTAGGGTGAAATTGTTGAAATTGCATGATTATTCTCATGGGTATGTGGATATGTTCATAGTGGGTTATAGATTGTGCTTGATTTAATGGCGATTGATAAATGTGGTAGATTGGTTGGACTCATGTGCTTATAGGTCTCGTAACTATGTGATTGGGTGTTGAAATTGGATGACATTGGGCATATGTTATTGTTGGAAGAAGAAGAACACTGGAAAAGGGCCAAGTGTAAGTCCACGATGGGCTTCACGGACCGTGGGATCAACTGCGGGTCGTGAAACCCCTCGTGGACCACACTTGGCAAAAGAAGGGTTACATTGGGTAAGATCACGATGGTCTTCACGGACCGTGGTTCACTCCACGTACCGTGAAGCCATCCGTGATCCATTCCAGTAAATTTTCCCACACAGTCAATTCACCAACTTGTGTTCACGAGGTTCTTAACGGACCGTGGTACCCACCACGGCCCGTCTTGGCTCCCATATAAAAATAATTAAAAAAAAAATTTATTTTTATTTTTGTTCTTTTATTTTCTGTTTTGTATTTCCATTATGTGGCCCTTCCCAATGATATATTGGGTGATGGCTTTCTTAAGGCAAGGCGTCACGTTGTAATTACACAGGGGAAGTCTGAGTACCCGATAGTGTGTCATTACTGATTTGCGTACTATTTTTTTTTGTATTTCTTAGGTACTATGGCACCCCTAAGAAAGAACGTAGCCCCACAGTCCTCACCTACTGCCTCTCAATCGGAAAGTGATAACGCTTCAGAGTCTAGTAGTTCGGAGGTTCAAATTAATACCACCATTGAGGACCACCCACCTTGAACTACTAGATCCCATACCGCGAGGGCAATTCTCCAGAACACTCCTCCCCAGTCTGAAGAGGGAGGTAGTAGTTTCAGTTGCGGTGAGGAATCAGGTAGTCAGTTTGATAATGGTTCGGGTAGCCAGTCTGATACTGGTTCGGGAGGAAGTGCAGAGTCCGCTAGCAATTCTCAGGAAGATGCAACTACAGCTCCACCTGCAGTGGGACCAGAAACTGTAACTGGAGCACAGGCTGAGGCAGGTGCCGAAAAAGAGGATGATGATGTTACTCCTGACACAATGGTTCAATATGTTCACCTCCATGAATTCGATCCAGTGGTAAGACAACATCTGATTGACTGTTTTAGATTTATGTGGAATGTGAACAGGTCGGAAGATTTCTTCAAGAATGGGATCGTGAATAAGTCAGGCGGTTTTAAGAATAGACCACTCATGCCTGAGACTAGAGTAGTGATGGCGGATATCCAGGCATTCCCAGATATTTACAGACTCTTCCAGCTTCACTAATTTGAATGGATGAACAATGTTCCTGGAGAATTCACCGGCCACCTACCTCGAGAGTTCTATGCCATTTATGCAGCTACTCTAATGAACCTTGCTGCGGAGATTGAAACAACTAAGAGAGCACAGAAGACAGTTGCAACCACGTTGGGTTCTTTGGATACAATTACTGTGAGGGGACAAATCGTAAACATCTCTGAAGAGACAATCAACAGGATGCTACATGACCCAGAGTACACAGCACCAACATCTGTGGGATTATTTTAGGGTAAACACCATGCTATTACTAGTGAAGTAGAGATGAAGGATCCTAGTTCGCGAGAGCGCATCATGCATTGGATTGTAGGTTATATTACCATAGAAAGAGAAGCGGCATCATGGGTGTCTGATCCATATGTGCAGATTACAAAGGCGTCTCTCAATTTCCCAGCCAAAGTTTGGTGGTCCATAGTTCTAGCACAGTTGCGACCCACAACAAATGATAATACACTTTCCCCATCACTGGCATCATTGGTTTCTTGCCTCATGGCTGGTTACCTTGTGAATGCGGGTCGGATCATCGCTATGGAGATGCGAGATAGAGCGCTGAATGAGCGAGCAGGTTTGTCGTTTCCCTGTTTGATAGGGAAACATTGTTTGCAGGCTAACATTCCACCAAATAAATTGGTCGATAAACCAGTTGAGGCATCCAGTATAATTGCTGCCTCCAAAATCAAGGATGTCACTAATCCTCTGTTTGGGAGAAAATCAGGAGCAGTGGTCCCACTAGTAGTAGTACCACATACACCAGTTGTCATCCCACAGGTTGAAGGCCAATCTGAGCAGGGTGAGTCCTCACAGCCAACTTTGAGGGAACCATCACTACCACCAGCTTCGACCTCACAGGCTACAGGTTCTTTTGTCACTATTCCTACTCTTTTCCTTGAGAAATTAGTTGCAGATCAGAGGCAGACCAGGACTTTAGTCGACCAAATTGTACGCCGGATGCCCCAGCTCATAGAGCGTGATGTGTTAGCTGCGGAGAAGCGAGTAAAAGATGAGATGCGGAAGGAGCTGGTTGTTTTAAAAAACAAGATGGATGGTTTGGAGGCCCATGTCCAAGCTCAGTTGCAGGTTGCAGGTTCAGTCAGTACTAACGAGTTCAAGACACAGTTGGCCGAGATGCGAGCTCAAGTTGCTAAACTGGCTGAGAAGCCGGTACAGATACCTACTCCATTCATGCCAGAGTCATTGATGAACTTGTTCAGTGAGCCGCCTACCACTCACTCCCTTGACGACCTCTAGGGGAACTCCCTAAAAGCAAATCCGGCAAGAGGAAACACAAAACTGGAGAGTCTGATGAGGAGCTGTCGGCTGACCTATCCAAGGAAGAAAAAAGACAACAGAAAAAATCCCGCAAGGCTTCGAGGAAAAAGGCAAGAGAAGATGAAGCACTTGCGCAACAACAGCGAGATGCAGCGTTAGCTGGCGCTTCTGGTAGCGGAGTACCTGTCCCAATTAGTGGTGGTCAGTCTGATCCAGAGCTGGTTTCTGAGAGTGCACCCGTTGATAAGGGTGCCTACGCTGACCCGACTACCGGCGCCTAGTGCGCCGTAGGTATGACCCCTCCTCACAGCCCTGTATTGTCTTTCTTTATTGACTTTGAGGGTAAAGTCTTTTTGTTTGGGGAGGGGGTGGTGAGCAACCTGTCATTTTAGCTGTTAGAATGAATGGAGGTTGACTCTGTGCTTATTGTGATAAATGTGATTGTTTGGTTTTGTGTTTTGATAAAAATATGAAGTGTTTTGTGTGTTGAGCTATGCAGCAGCTAGTTTGTGTGAACTGATGACCTTGATCTGAAATTTGACTATTAGGATCTTTAGATGACATCTTAGGTACTTACATGTTGACCATTGCTAGTCTGAAAATAAATTAGTGAACCAAGAAACTAGAGAATGTAGTCTTGTGTCATGTGTGTGTGTGAGGTTTGCTCGAAGTCTAATGCTAGGAGCGGAAACTAGAACTTGCCCGAGTAGTCTTGCTTAAATATGAGAATAACTGGATAGGAAATGATCAGTAGGCCATTTTTGCTAAGCCATTGAAAAGCCAAAAATAAAACAACCAAATAAAACAACTTATCACTTGAACCCGATTTGAGCCTGAAAACCAATTTTATTCTTACCCATTAAATATCATATCCTTGGGTCTCCGAAGATACGATGTCACAACTCAGGCCAAAGGCCTAAGTTGAGGGTGATTACAACCCGAGCAGAAAGGAAAAGTGAAAAAGAAGGTTCAACCAGTTAGCTGAAAGCACAAAATGTGCAATATAAAAAAAACCAAAAAACAAGAAAAGAAAATAAAATAAAAAAAGAAAAAAGAAAAAGAAAATAATGGTTGTTGGGATGTACTGAAATGAAGAAAAACAGGAAATCGCCCAGAAAAAATTGTGCGCGAACAAAACTTTGGAGAACCAAGGTAGTAGTCACTCACAAACCCAAAAATCCATTCCCTAGCCTGAGCGTATGTTACAAGCTGATAAAGTCCTACAATGATCCTGTTCCGGTTGTTCGAAAGATAGAGCGTAGAAAGCAAGGGCAAGCCTATGGTCTTTTGTTGTTAGTGTTAGAAGTTCTTTGAGAGTGTGAGCATAGATTTTAGTCCCAGTTATCATGAGTGAGGGACTTCTTTGGTGTGAGGACACAGTGATTGCATTTGATAGTAGATTGTGCTAGCTGATAGTACACATGCATAAGCATGGTCGACTGTGAGTAATAGGATTTCATATATTGATCCTTGCATGTTAGATTGATGGTTTAAATACAAATTGTAGTTGAGATGGGTGCTGCATAGTTTCAAAAAGGTTTTGAATGTTTGAGCGCTAATTGTATTGTTTTCTCATCACTTGAGGACAAGTAATGGTTCTAAGTTGAGGGTGTTGATGTGCTGCGAAATCTTGGCACATTTGATGCTTGAAAACTAAGGATTAATACTAGAATCGAGTGTATTTATGTGGATATGATGTGTTTGGTAGTGTTTGTACAGGTAAAACATGTGGACGTGAAAGAAGAAAGAAAAGAAGAAAATGCAGAGTGAAAGTGAATTGAACCAAGTGAAGATCACGGACGCCTTGACGGGTCGTGAAGATCATGACTGATCGTGATAGGACTCGTGAATTAGAACCAGTGAGAAGGCATGGAAGAATTACATTTTGGTGGACCAAGTAAAGACCACGGACGACCTCACGGGCCGTGGTCCTCACAACGGTCCATGGTAGTGTCCGTACAGTTGAACCAGTGAAGAGGCCTTGAGAAGCTGAAGATTGATTTGGCCAAGTGAAGACCATGGGCACCTATACGGACCGTGGTCAGTGTCACGAACCGTGGTGACGTCCGTGATAAGATTCTAGTGTGCAAGCTTTGAAGAACCAAGTTTGCAAGTTCCCAAGTAAGGATCACGAGGGGCTTCAAGGACCGTGAAGCCCTTGATGGACCGTCAAAGCGTCCGTGAAGTTGCCCGACATCTCAGTCATACTTCGAGTAGGACTCATTTTAGACATTCTATTTGAATTAATTAGGCCGTTTTTTGTTTTTATCTCGTCATATCTGGAATGAGCGAATGTTTTTCAAATATTCTTAGCTTTGGTTTTGGACGATTAACATTGAATCAAGTTTCAAAGTTGGACTTTCGGTTTTGAATTATCAAGTGCTTATCGATATTGCATATTTCCGTAAGTACTTTCTAATCATGTTTTCATTATATAATTCTGTATGTTTACGTGAAATCATGAGTGGCTAAATACCACAACTGGGATTGTGGGATCTATGACGTAAATCTGAGTGTAATTTCGTAAGACCAGTAGAAGGCGATTTATATTTGCAAATCATAGCTCAGATTTTTTTATTCATGTATTCTAATGAGTGCACGCATTAGAGTTAGCCTATATCTGTCATTTGTTCGAGAGAAAAGTGATGGTTGGGAAAAAGCTGAATTAACTTGATGAAATGGAGTCAAAGTTTGAGTTCGAGAGAAAAGAACTTTAACACTATAGTAAGCGAGAGTAAAACTTGTTAACACTGTAGGACCGAGAAGGCTTGAGTGAAAGTTATCTAATTAGAATGAGAAGTGTTAGATATATCTAACTCGCCTGTATTTTGCAGAGATGAATTGCCTGAAACTCAATTACAGAAAAACACTAGAAGCAACGTTATGGGGAACACAGTCCTAGTTTCATTTAATTATCAAAACAACTTTGAAATCAACACTCTATTAATTGTTAACTTAGATCTTATTTAACAACCTTGGTTATTAGAGCTTTACAGCTAAACCCATTTTACATTTCGTAATTGTTTTCTCTTTAGGAAATAATAATGACATTTGGGTAAACACGACAGTGAAACCATTTATGTAAAGAAATTCTTTTCGGGATCGACCTCAACTCACGTTGAGTTCTATAAATTGACTTCGACCGTTTATACCTCTTAATTGAGGTGTAAATTTGGACGTATCACAGTTACGAAAAGAAATAAAGTTTTGTTCTTTTAATCCTCACGATATTCAAAGGTCATTGGTGCAAGTCGATATTTTTTGAAGCATTTTTTGTATTCTTTATGTATTTTTCTTGATTTTTCGGCCATTTTGGTGCATATACGTAATATTCGGCCATTTTCGGAGTATTACGAAAAGAAGTAAAGTTTTGTTCTTTTATTCGTCATGATATTCTAAGGTAATTGGAGCAAGTCGAAATTTTTTTGAGGAGTTTTTTGTATTGTTTATGTATGTTTCTTGATTTTTCGGCCATTTTGGGGAATTTACGTAATATTCGACCATTTTCGGACAGTAACGAAAAGAAGTAAAGTTTTATTCTTTTATTCGTCACGATATTTTAAGGTCATTGGTGCAAGTTAAAAAAAATTGAGGTGTTTTTTGTATTGTTTATGTATTTCTTTTTCTTGATTTTTCTGGCATTTTGGGGCATTTACGTAATAATCGGCCATTTTCGGACAGTTACAAAAAGAAGTAAAGTTTTTTTATTTTTTTCTTCACGATATTCTAAGGTCATTGGTGCAAGTCAAAATTTTTTTGAGGCGTTTTTTGTATTGTTTATGTATTTTTCTTGATATTTCGGCTATTTTGGAGAAATTTACGTAATATTCGGCCATTTTTGGACAGTTACGAAAAGAAATAAAGTTTTGTTCTTTTATTCGTCATGATATTCTAAGGTCATTGGTGCAAGTTAAAAAATTTTGATGCGTTTTTTATATTGTTTATGTATTTTTCTTGATTTTTCGGAGATTTTGGGGAAGTTACATAATTTTCGCTCATTTTCGGACAGTTACAAAAAGAAGTAAAGTTTGTTCTTTTATTTGTCACGATATTCTAAGGTCATTGGTGCAAGTCGATATTTTTTTGAAGCATTTTTTATATTGTTTATGTATTTTTCTTGATTTTTCGGTCATTTTGGGGAATTTACGTAATATTCGGTCATTTTTGGACAGTTACGAAAAGAAGTAAAGTTTTGTTCTTTTATTCGTCAGGATATTCTAAGTTAATTGGTTCAAGTCGAGGATTTTTGAGGCGTTTTTTGTATTGTTTATGTATTTTTCTTGATTTTTCGGCCATTTTCGGCCAGTTACAAAAAGAAGTAAAGTTTGTTCTTTTATTCGTCACGATATTATAAGGTCATTGGTGCAAGTTAAAAATTTTTTGAGGCGTTTTTTGTATTGTTTATGTATTTTTCTTGATTTTTCAGCCATTTTGTGGAATTTACGTAATATTCGGCCATTTTCGGACAATTACGAAAAGAAGTAAACTTTTGTTCTTTAATTCTTCACAATATTCTAAGGTCATTGGTGCAAGTCAAAAACTTTTGAGGCGTTTTTTGTATCGTTTATGTATTTTTCTTAATTTTTCAGCCATTTTGGGGCATTTACGTAATATTCGGCCATTTACGGACAGTTACAAAAAGAAGTTAAGTTCTGTTCTTTTATTCATCACAATATTCTATGGTCATTGGTTTAAGTCGAATTTTTTTGAGGTGTTTTTGGAATTGTTTATGTATTTTTCATGATTTTTCAGCCATTTTGGGGAATTTACGTGATATTCGGCCAATTTCAGACAATTACGAAAAGAAGTAAAGTTTTGTTCTTTTATTCTTCATGATATTCTAAGGTCATTGGTGCAAGTCAAAAAAATTTTGAGGCGTTTTTTATATTCTTTATGTATTTTTCTTGATTTTTTGGTCATTTACGTAATATTTGGCCATTTTCGGACAGTTACGAAAAGAAGTAAAGTTTTGTTCTTTTATTCGTCACGATATTCTAAGGTTATTAGTGCAATTCGAAATTTTTTTGAGGCATTTTTTGTATTGTTTATGTATTTTTCTTGATTTTTGGTCATTTTTGGGCATTTACGTAATATTCGGCCATTTTCGGACAGTAACGAACAGAAGTAAAGTTTTGTTCTTTTATTCGTCACGATATTCTAAGGTCATTGGTGCAGGTTGAATTTTTTTGAGGCGTTTTGTTTATTGTTTATGTATTTTTCTTGATTTTTTGGGAATTTACGTAATATTCGGCCATTTTCAGACAGTTACGAAAAGAAATAAAGTTTTGTTCTTTTATTCGTCATGATATTCAACGGTCATTGGTGCAAGTCAAAAAAATTTTGAAGTGTCTTTTGTATTGTTTATGTAATTTATTGATTTTTCGTCCATTTTGGGGTATTTACGTAATATTCGGCCATTTTCGAACAGTTATGAAAAGAAGTAAAGTTTTGTTCTTTTATTCGTCACGATATTCTATGGTCATTGGTGTAAATCGAAATTATTTTGAGGCATTTTTTGTATTTTTTATGTATTTTTCTTGATTTTTCAGCGATTTTGGGGCATTTCATAAAATTCTGCCATTTTCGGCAGTTACGAAAAGAAGTTTAGTTTTGTTCTTTTATTCGTCGCGATATTCTAAGATCATTGGTGCAATCAAAAAAAAATTGAGGCGCTTTTTGTATTGTTTATGTATTTTTCTTTATTTTCGGCCAATTTGGGCATTTACATTATATTCGGCCATTTTCGGACAGTTACGAAAAGAAGTAAAGTTTTGTTCTTTTATTCGTCATAATATTCTAAAGTCATTGATGCAACTCAAATTTTTTTTAAGGCCTTTTTTGTATTATTTATGTATTTTTGTTAATTTTTTGGCCATTTCGGGGCATTTACGTAATATTCGGCCATTTTCGGACAGTTACGAAAAGAAGTAAAGTTTTGTTCTTTTATTCGTCACGATATTCTAAGGTCATTGGTGCAAGTCAAAAAAATTTATAGGCGTTTTTTGTATTGTTCATGTATTTTTCTTGATTTTTTGATAATTTTAGGGCATTTACGTATTATTCAGTAATTTTCGGATAGTTACGAAAAGAAGTAAAAAAATTTTCTTTTATTCGTCACGATATTCTAAGGTCATTGGTGCAAGTCAATTTTTTTTTGTGGCGTTTGTTGTATTCTATATCTATTTTTCTTGATTTTTCAGCCATTTTAGGGAATTTACGTAATATTCGGCCATTTTCGGACAGTTACAAAAGAAGTAAAGTTTGTTCTTTTATTCGTCACGATATTCTAAAGTCATTGGTGCAAGTTGAAATTTTTTTGAGGCGTTTTTTGTATTGGTTATGTATTTTTCTTGATTTTTCAGCCATTTTGGGGCATTTAAGTAATATTTGGCCATTTTCGGACAGTTACAAAAAGAAGTAAGGTTTTGTTCTTTTATTCTTCACGATATTCTAAGGTCATTGGTGCAAGTCAAATTTTTTTGAGGAGTTTTTTGTATTGTTTATGTATTTTTCTTGATTTTTCGACAATTTTGGAGCATTTACGTAATATTCGGCCATTTTCGGTAGTTACGAAAAGAAATTAAGTTTTGTTCTTTTATTCGTCACGATATTCTAAGGTCATTGGTGCAAGTAAAAAAAAAATTGAGGCGCTTTTTGTATTGTTTATGTATTTTTCTTGATTTTTCGGCCAATTTGGGCCATTTACGTAATATTCGGCCATTTTCGGACTGTTATGAACAGAAGTAAAGTTTTGTTCTTTTATTCGTTACGATATTCTAAAGTTATTGGTGCAAGTCGAAATTTTTTTAATGTGTTTTTTGTATTATTTATATATTTTTCTTGATATTTTAACATTTTGGTGCATTTACGTAACATTCGGCCATTTTCGGACGGTTATGAAAAGAAGTAAATTTTTGTTCTTTTATTCGTCACGATATTCTAAGGCCGTTGGCGCAAGTCGAAATTTTTTGAAGTATTTTTTGTATTGTTTATGTATTTTTCTTGATTTTTCGGTCATTTTTAGGAATTTACGTATTATTCGGCTATTTTCGGACAGTTACGAAAAGAAGTAAAGTTTTGTTCTTTTATTCGTCACGATATTCTAAGTTCATTGGTGCTAGTTGAAATTTTTTTGATGCGTTTGTTGCATTGTATATGTATTTTTCTTGATTTTTCGGCCATTTTAGGGATTTACGTAATATTCGGCCTTTTTCGGACATTTATGAAAAGAAGTAAAGTTTTGGTCTTTTAATCATCACGATATTCTAAGGTCACTGGTGCAAGTAAAAAAAAAATTGAGGCGTTTTTTGTATTTTTTATGTATTTTTCTTGATTTTCGGTCATTTTGGGACATTTATGTAATATTCGGCTATTTTCGGACAGTTACGAAAAGAAGTGAAGTTTTGTTCTTTTATTTGTCACGATATTTTAAGGTCATTGGTGTAAGTCAAAATTTTTTGAGGCGTTTTTTGTATTGTTTATTTATTTTACTTGATTTTTTGGCCATTTTGGTGCATTTACGTAATATTTGGCCATTTTCAGAAAGTTACGAAAAGAAGTAAAGTTTTGTTCTTTTATTCTTCACGATAATCTAAGGTTATTGGTGCAAGTCAAAAAAAATTGAGGCGTTTATTGTTTTGTTTATGTATTTTTCTTGATTTTTAGGCCATTTTTGGGCATTTACGTAATATTCGGTCATTTTTAGACAGTTACTAAAAGAAGTAAAGTTTTGTTCTTTTATTCGTCACGATATTCTAAGGTCATTGGTGCAAGTCGAAATTTCTTTGAGGCATTTTTTGTATTGTTTATGTATTTTTCGTTATTTTTCGGCCATTTTGGGACATTTACGTAATATTCGGTCATTTTCGCACAGTTACAAAAAGAAGTAAAGTTTTGTTCTTTTATTCGTCTTAATATTCTAAGGTCATTGGTGCAACTCAAAAAAAATTTGAGGCATTTTTTGTATTGTTCATGTATTTTTCTTGATTTCTCGGTCATTTTGGGGAATTTAGGTAATATTCGGCCATTTTCGGACAGTTACGAAAAGAAGAAAAGTTTTGTTCTTTTATTTATCACGATATTTTAAGTTCATTGGTACAATTCGAATTTTTTTTGAGGCATTTTTTATGAATTTTTCTTGATTTTTTGGCCATTTTGAGGCATTTACGTAATATTCGGCCATTTTCGGTAGCTAAGAAAAGAAGTTAAGTTATGTTCTTTTATTCGTCACGATATTCTAAGGTCATTGGTGCAAGTCAAAAAAAAATTGAGGCGCTTTTTGTATTGTTTATGTATTTTTCTTGATTTTTCGGCCAATTTGGGGAATTAACATAATATTCGGCCGTTTTCGGACAGTTACGAAAAGAAGTAAAGTTTTGTTCTTTTATTCGTCACGATATTCTAAAGTTATTGGTGCAAGTCGAAATTTTTTAAAGGCGCTTTTTGTATTATTTATGTATTTTTCTTGATTTTTCGGCCATTTTGGGGAATTTACGTAACATTCGGCCATTTTCGAATAGTTACGAAAAGAAGTAAATTTTTGTTCTTTTATTCTTCACGATATTCTAAGGTCGTTGGTGCAAGTCGAAATTTTTTTGAGGCATTTTTTGTATTGTTTATGTATTTTTCTTGATTTTTCGGTCATTTTGGGAATTTACGTATTATTCGGCTATTTTCGGACAGTTACGAAAATAAGTAAAGTTTATTTCTTTTATTCGTCATGATATTCTAAGTTCATTGGTGCAAGTCAAATTTTTTTTGTGGCGTTTGTTGTACTGTATACGAATTTTTCTTGATTTTTCGATCATTTTTAGGCATTTACGTAAGATTCGGCCTTTTCGGACATTTATGAAAAGAAGTAAAGTTTTGTTCTTTTAATAGTCACGATATTCTAAGGTCACTGGTGCAAGTCAAAAAAAATTGAGGCGTTTTTTGTATTGTTTATGTGTTTTTCTTGATTTTCGGCCATTTTCGGATAGTTACGAAAAGAAGTGAAGTTTTGTTCTTTCATTCGTCACGATATTCTAAGGTCATTGGTGCAAATCTAAATTTTTTTGAGGGGTTTTTTGTATTATTTATGTATTTTACTTGATTTTTCGGCCGTTTTGAGGCATTTACGTAATATTCGGTAATTTTCGGACAGTTACGAAAAGAAGAAAAGTTTTGTTCTTTTATTTGTCATGATATTCTTAGGTCATTGGTGCAGGTCGAAATTTTTTTGAGGCGTTTTTTATATTGTGTATGTTTTTTTTCTTGATTTTTCGACATTTTGGGGCATTTACGTAATATTCGGCCATTTTGGTACAGTTAGAAAAGAAGTAAAGTTTTGTTCTTTTATTCGTCACGATATTCTAAGGTCATTGGTGCAAGTTAAAAAAAATTGAGGCATTTTTTGTATTGTTTATGTATTTTTTTCTTAATTATTCGGGCATTTTGGGGCATTTACATAACATTCGGTTATTTTCGAACTGTTACGAAAAGAAGTAAAGTTTTATTCTTTTATTCGTCATGATATTTTAAGGTCATTGGTGCAAGTTGAAATTTTTTTGAGACGTTTTCTGTATTGTTTATGTATTTTTCTTGGTTTTTCGGCCATTTTGGTGTATTAACGTAATATTCGGCAATTTTCGGACACTTACGAAAAGAAGTAAAGTTTTGTTCTTTTTATTCTTCACGATATTCTAAGGTCATTGGTGCAATTCGAAATTTTTTGAGTTGTTTTTGTATTGTTTAAGTATTTTTCTTGATTTTTCAGCCATTTTGGCGAATTTACGTAATATACGACGATTTTCTAACAATTACGAAAAGAAGTAAAGTTTTGTTCTTTTATTCTTCACGATATTCTAAGGCATTGGATCAAGTCGAAATTTTTTGAGGTGTTTTTTGTATTGTTTATGTATTTTTCTTGATTTTTCTGCCATTTTGGGGTATTTACGTAAAATTCGGCCATTTTCGGACAGTTACGAAAAGAAGTAAAGTTTGTTCTTTTATTCGTTACGATATTCTAAGTTCATTGGTGCAAGTCGGAATTATTTTGAGGCGTTTTTTGTATTGTTTATGTAATTTATCTATTTTTTTGCCATTTTGGGGAATTTACGTAATATTCAGCCATTTTTGGACAGTTACGAAAAGAAGTAAAGTTTTGTTCTTTTATTTGTCACGATATTCTAAGGTCATTGGTGCAAGTCAAAATTTTTTTGAGGCGTATTTTGTATTGTTTATGTATTTTTTTTGAGCCATTTTGGGGTATTTAGGTAATATTCGGCCATTTTCGGACAGTTACGAAAAGAAGTAAATTTTTGTTTTTTAAATCTTCACGATAATCTACGGTCATCGGTGCAAGTTGATATTTTTTTGAGGCGTTTTTTGTATTGTTTATCTATTTTTCTTAATTTTTCGGCCATTTTGGGAATTTACGTAATATTCGGCCATTTTCAAAAATTTACGAAAAGAAGTAAAGTTTGTTCTTTTATTCGTCACGATATTCTAAGGTCATTGGTGCAAGTCAAAAAAAATTTGAGACGTTTTTTGTATTGTTTATGTAATTTATTGATTTTTCGGCCATTGTGGGGTATTTACGTAATATTCTGCCATTTTCGAAAAGTTATGAAAAGAAGTAAAGTTTTGTTCTTTTGTTCGTCATGATATTCTAAGGTCGTTGGAGTAAATCAAAATTATTTAAAGGCATTTTTTGTATTTGTTATGTATTTTTCTTGATTTTTCGGCCATTTTGGGGAATTTACGTAATATTCGGCCATTTTCGAACAGTTACGAAAAGAAATTAAGTTTTGTTCTTTTATTCGTCACGATATTCTAAGGTTATTAGTGCAAGTCAAAAAAAATTTGAGGCGCTTTAGTATTGTTTCTATATTTTTCTTGATTTTTCGGCCAATTTGGGGTATTTACGTAATATTCAGCCATTTTCGGAGAGTTACGAAAAGAAGTAAAGTTTTGTTCTTTTATTCGTCATGATATTTTAAGATCATTGGTGCAAGTCGAAATTTTTTTGAGGGTTTTTTTGTATTGTTTATGTATTTTTCTTGATTTTTAGGCCATTTTGGGGTATTTACGTAATATTCGGCCATTTTCAGACAGTTACGAATATTTTGTTCTTTTATTCGTCACGATATTTTAAGATCATTGGTGCAAGTTGAAATTTTTTTTGAGGCATTTTTTGTATTGTGTATGTATTTTTCTTGATTTTTCGGCTATTTTGGGGCATTTACGAAATATTCCGCCATTTTCAGCCAGTTAAGAAAAGAAGTAAAGTTTTGTTCTTTTATTCGTCACGATATTCTAAGGTCATTGGTGCAAGTCGAAATTTTTTGAGGCATTTTTTGTATTGTTTATGTATTTTTCTTGATTTTTCGACATTTTGGGCATTTACGTAATATTCGGCCATTTTGGGGTATTTACGTAATATTCGGCCATTTTGGCACAGTTACGAAAAGAAGTAAAGTTTTCTTCTTTTATTCTTCACGATATTCTAAGGTCATTGGTGCAAGTTGAAATTATTTTGAGGCGTTTTTTTGTATTGTTTATGTATTTTTTATGATTTTTCGGCCTTATTGGGGCATTTACGTAATATTCGACCATCTTCGGACAGTTACGAAAAGAAGTAAAGTTTTGTTCTTTTATTCGTTACGATATTCTAATGTCATTGGTGCAAGTTGAAATTTTTTTGAGGCATTTTTTGTATTGATTATGTATTTTTCTTGATTTTTCGGCCATTTTGGGGAATTTACATATTATTAAGCCATTTTCGGACAGTTACGAAAAGAACTAAACTTTTGTTCTTTTATTCGTCACGATATTCTTAGGTCATTGGTGCAAGTCGAAATTTTTTTGAGGCGTATTTTTTATTCTTTATGTATTTTTTCTTGATTTTTCCGACATATTGGGGCATTTACGTAATATTCGGCCACTTTCAGACAGTAACGAAAAGAAGTAAAGTTTTTTTCTTTTAATCTTCACGATATTCTAAGGTCATTGGTACAAGTCAAAAAAAAATTAAGGCGTTTTTTTTATAATGTATGTATTTTTCTTAATTTTTCGGCCATTTTGGGGTATTTACGTAATATTCGGCCATTTTCGGACAGTTACGAAAAGAAATAAAGTTTTGTTCTTTTATTCGTCACGATATTCTTAGGTCATTGGTGCAAGTCACAAAAAATTTGAGGCATTTTTTTGTATTGTTTGTGTATTTTTCTTAATTTTTTGACATTTTGGGGCATTTACGTAATATTCGGCCATTTTGAGACAGTTACGAAAAGAAGTAAAGTTCTGTTCTTTTATTCTTCACGATATTCTAAGGTCATTGGTGCAAGTCGAACTTATTTTGAGGCGTTTTTTTATATTGTTTATGTATTTTTTATGATTTTTCGACCATATTGGGGTATTTACGTAATATTCGGCCATTTTCGGACAGTTACGAAAAGAAGTAAAGTTTTGTTCTTTTATTCGTTACGATATTCTAAGGTCATTGGTGCAGGTCTAAATTATTTTGAGGCATTTTTTGTATTGTTTATGTATTTTTCTTGATTTTTCGGCCATATTGAGGCATTTACGTAATATTCCGCCAATTTCGGTCAATCACGAAAAAAAGTAAAGTTTTGCTCTTTTATTCTTCATGATATTCTAAGGACATTGTGTCACGCCCCAAACTCAAGGGGCGCAACTAGCTCTTAATGCCAAAACTCACGCCCGAGCTGACCCTGCTGCACCATTTCCTACTAGCGCATGACAGCCACACACAATTAAGCAAACAAACAAGTATGTCTCGGCTTAAAATTAAGCCCTCGGCCGGCAAGGCCCCTGTCAACAGATCTATAAAAGAAATAGCTACTCCCAAGAGTTCATATAAAGAAATAGCCAACTAGCAAAAAAGTCCTGATTGGGCCGTCGAGGCCACCATGATCTCTATACAAAAACTGAAAG
>JAJONR010004129.1:0-33770 GCA_029582245.1 Solanum etuberosum
TAGCGAGGGGGGCTGTGAGTAAAAGTCGTTAGGCCACGTGAATTCAGTGAAAAAGGTATGTTAAGGCTATTCCCTTCTTACGGCATGTTTCCTTAAAGCTTAGGAGCAATGTAATTGGGTTGTTATCGTTGTTATACTTGTAACCATTAGTGTTGACTATTGGTTGCTCGAGTGGATATAATCCTTCCTTGTCGGGATTCTTATTCAGTTAGTAGCGTCCCTATGTTGGACACGACTTAGAGGCTATTCGTATAGGTTGCTTATAGCTAAATTGCTCGCTTTTAGCCTATTGGATTGTTATTGTTGCCCTTGGGGCTATTGTGGTTAGCTGCAGAAATGTAATCTATGCCTAGAAGGGCTATGTTCTGCCTACAGGGCTATATTGACGCCTAATAAGGCTATGTGCTGCCTACAGGGCCATGTTGTTTCCTAAGAAGGCTATGATGTTGTCTAAGAGGACTATGTTACTGCCTAAGAGGGCTATGTGTTGCCCACGGGCTATATTGATGCCTAAGAGTGTTATGTGTTGCCTACGGGGCTACTTTGATGCCAAAAAGGGTTATGTGTTGCCTACGGGGCTACTTTGATGCCAAACAGTTGTTGTTTGATAAGTTGTTTCTATATTTAGATTCAGTAGTGGGTTATCATGCTTATCTAAATTTTGATTTCCCTACCTGATTGCTTTTGGTTTATTATGATACTTGCTCATTTAGTCTATAGCCTTGCATACTCTGTACATTATTTCGTACTGACGCCCCATTGCCTGGGGGCGCTGCATTCATGCATGCAGGTCCCGACAGACGACCCAGTAGACCTCCTCAGCAGCAGGATTGGCTTCTATCTTGTTGGCTAGCCCCTTTCCTCCGAAGCTGCCAGAGTTGGGAGGTTTGTTAGCTTTTGTTGTATATATTTTTATGAGTTGGCTGGGGCCCTGTCCTGCCAATCTTTACCACTCTTAAAGGCTTGAAGACTAGTGTGTGGGGTGTATAGCTACGTTATGGCCATGCTGGCCTAGTTTTTTGGTTTGCTGAAACTTGTTAGATGTTTGATGTATTGTCTTGATATATACCTGCTTTCAGTTTTTGTATAGAGATCATGGTGGCCTTGACGGCCCAATCAGGACTTTTGTGCTAGTTGGCTATTTCTTTATATGAACTCTTGGGAGTAGCTGTTTCTTTTATAGATCTGTTGACAGGGGCCTTGCCGGCCGAGGGCTTAATTTTAAGCCGAGATATACTTGTTTGTTTTCTTGATTGCGTGTGGCTGCCATGCGCTAGTAGCAAATGGTTCAGCAGGGTCAGCTCTAGCTTGAGTTTTGGCATTAAGAGCCAGTTGCGCCCCTTGAGTTTGGGGCATGACATTTGTATTGAATTTATTTAGCAATAAACATCTCTCTTAATAATAAAATTTGTACGTTAATTTATTGAAATAAATTTACTAGTACAAACATAAAACATAAAACCAAGAAAATAAACAAAATGATTAAAATTATTTGAGGGGGTATTTTTATCTTTACATAGATTAATCTCATGGTATTAAATCTCATATATTACTAATACCACCAAATAGAAGGTATTAGTTATACACCCTATAATAACATGTAGGGTGTATAATTAATACATGTATTAGTTATATCTAGGCCTAACATTCCTATTAAACATAGTACTAAATAATATGAGTTTTTGGCTAAAAACATCATTAAACTATACCTCAAACTTAAACTACATCCTTAAATTATCCTTCTTAACAAAAAACATCCTCCAAGTATTTAAAACTTAACAACTTTCATCCCTTTATTAAAATATGTTAAAAAATTAGCGAAATTCACACAAAAACATATGCAATTCATACTATTCTCATAAAAAAATTCTATAATATTATTACCGGTTGGAGAAAGCATCCAAAAAAATAAAAAAAATTGAGACTCATGTTTGTTATTAAAAAAATAATGTTAGGACGGTGTGAGTCTACGAGGAGACATGATCTGCTCTTCTCATTTACCAACTGAATGGAGTTGGAGCTTAATTTCAAACCATCTTCACCTTGCAAAGTCAAAATATCGTTAGATCAATAATTTTTAGGGCAAATTGATAATTGAGGTGATAAAGATTCGGCTAATTTTGATCTCTATTACTCAAGTTTCATTTTCCATTATTAGAAGTAAAAGTCTCAAATCGACACCACTTTTTGCAGATTCAATGAAAAGAAAACATTTCCATTGATAATTCTTTGATATCAAATCAAATGAAAAGTAAATAAAAATAAAATTTCTAATTAATAGGAAGACAATTGTTACTAAAAAAAATTATAATATTATTTTAGATGTATGTAGAATGAATAGAATTGTTTTATTGGGGTGATTTAGGGAGTTTAATTTGTTGAGATTAGTGTGAACCGTACATGTTGTTGTAAAGAATTTGTTAATTTTTGACAAATTTTAACAAAAGGATGAAAGTTGTCAAATTTTAAATAATTGACGGATATTTTGTTAAGAAAAATAATTTAAGGATGTAGTTTAAGTTAATAGTATAGTTTAAGAATGTTTTTGCACAAAAACATAAATAATACCATACATAATATATGAATTATATTTCCTAATGCACCCTACTAAACAAATCTTGTACAATGATGGGAGGATAATCCAATCAACAGACAACCAATCACTCAAATTTATTTCAATTCAGTTATGTTTAACAAGATTCCTTGTTTTCTGCCATTAATTGTTTTCTTGTAATGTATTCCATATTGCCTTATTAGCCTAGTCTAGGTCCTAAATCTCTGGGAATTTTTTTTGGCATAGGGTGTGTTGAAGGAAAAAATGGTTACTTTTTTTGTCTCAATTTAGGTGACACATTTTGTTTTTTAGAGTCAAACAATTTAAGTTTGACGAAGAATTTGCTCATGAAATTTTTAAGTTTTTTTAAAAATGAAATTTATATATTTGTAAACTACGTAAAGAGTTCTATAAGTCAATATAATTGACAATTCAAAAATATTCAAAAGATATATGAAAACCTTACGGTCAAAGATAGACTGGTTTGAATCTCTAATCCGAAATGTGTCACATAAATTGGGATGAAATTGGGATAAAACTTACTTTTATTTCAGGTGTATATGTTACAAACCATTAGGTATATGACGTATAACTAAAAATAAAGTTTCTTTTGCTCATATATTATAAGTTTAAGTTGTTTGTTGAAATTAAATAAATAAATTAAAGATGTTGATAGTGAGTGTGAATGAGTTTTTCGGTGCAAAAAGTTAAGTCGTTTGAATGGATAACATTAGGTAGTCGAAGGTGAGTCAGTGCCACATGTGATTCTTATATTCATTGATTGACTTGTCTCAACTTTTCAAAGAACAGGCCAGCCAAACTTTGAATGAAAACCATCCCCACATATCTGACAAATTATTTTATCTACTTCAAATCTTCATTTTCATTCAACAATGTCTTGCAAGGACAATCTCTGCTATTTTTTACCTAAGGTTAGGGGTGGCAAATGGGTGGATTGGATCGGATTTGGATGGATTGAGTTAAAATGGATTGGATTACAATCCACCTATATAAAATATTGGTAAATATGAATTTGGTCAAATATGGTTTGGGTAAAATGGTTGTAACCCACTTTAATCTCCTAAAGCCAAAATATATTAAATCAAAGATAAGTTGTTAATACCTCAACCCTAACCATCCCACCCTAAAAAAAAAAGGCAACCCCTATCCCCTACCACCCCTCCATTACCCCCACAACCCCCACACCAATTTTTTCCACTCACTGTAACGACATGTTCCCGTCGTTAGGAAAAAACTAATGGGGAAAGAATTTGGGCCAGAAAACTTTTGAGTAGTGACTTGAAAAATTGTAGCCTAGTCCAGATTTGGATGAAATCTGAGTCAGGTAAGGTCTATGGAAATCTGGTAATGAATTGGGGATCTAATTATGAAATTGATCACATGAGTAGATAACTAAGACGCTAAAGAACCCGTACGACTTTACGGAATCGAATTCGGGTGAGTAAAACTCCCGAAACTGATCTTAGCGTGAAGGGGTAGTTTTTGAACGTCAAAGGTTGAAGGTGTGTTGTGAAATGGGAGTTTGGAACTCAAATTCTGACACTCTGTCTCCGTGCAAGCCACTAAGGCGGGATTAATCCCACCAGGACAGGGCAACTGTGGCGGGATGGGGTCCGCCGTAGCAAGCCAGTCGCGACTTAAGTCGGGGAAAAACCCCAATTTTATTATTTTTCTGCAAACTTTTTTCTTAAGAGCTAGGAGACGACCTGGGTGATTTCTTGACAGTTTTCCATGACTTTTGGTGCTAAAGGTAAGGATTTTACTCCCCTAATCCGTATTTCGATCCGTAGAACTTGGATTCTTGGGTAATTATCATTGGGGAGGGTTTTGTACTCAAGTTGATGGTGGGAAAAAGCCCTAGCTGCACTTTAGGATCAAGGGTTTAGTCTTGGGTTATTGGGTTTGTTATAATCCAGGTAAATTACACCGTAATTATTGATCCTTGCGTTAAATTATTCGTTTGTAGACCAAGAACAAGCGGAAAGAATCCGGAAAGGGAAGGCTCAAGTGTCTTAGGAGGATTCAAGTTTAGTTTCGAGGTAGGTGATGGTTTGATTTTTTGTTTGTGTGATATATGCCAGTTGATTGCTACATTGTATGCATGCGTGTATGTGAATAGGGAAATGTGAATCGAACCTAATGAAATGATTATGTGTGAATAATACATGCCATGAACCTATTACTTGATTGTATGATTTGAGTATTGTTCACTATGGGTGTGATTGTGATTGTGGTTGTGCTGATTGGATCGGGTGTCACGTTCTGATACATACATTGGATCGGGTGTCACGTTCCGACATATACATTGGATCGGGTGTCACGTTCTGACACATACATTGGATTGGGTGTCACGTTCCAACACATGCATTGGATTGGGTGTGGGTTCCATAAGAGGACCATTGTGATTGTTATGTTATGTCTACTTGGAATTGATAATGGAAGACGGTATGTTGCTCTAAATTGATGACTGAACTGTATTATCTATATATATGCTTATTATGTTGTAATTGCTTGTGTGTATTGTGCTTATTGGAGTGGCCGCGTTATCCTACCAGTACACTGTGGTTGTGTATTGATAGTGCACTTGCTCTTTCTTTGTTGAGTACAAGGCATCTTCAGGCGGCTACTAACAGACCTCAGCTAGGTGACTATTGAGCGTGATCAGATTTAAGGGTGAGCCAGTTCCTTAAGGCTGCCATGGATCTCTCTTGTTTAAGTCCACTCTTTTCGGACTCATACTATTTGTTTAGGGTGTTTTGTTTAATTTTCGGGGCTGCGCCCCCTTTTTCTTAAACTTGTTAGTTAATCAGAGTTTTGATACAATGATTTACAGGTTCTAGGGGTTAAACTTCTGCAATAGTTTGTTTAGTTGTTTTATTTTACCCTTGGAGTTTATGGGAACTCTATATTTCTTTAGACATTTAAACCTGCTTCTGTATCTTTAAATGCTTAGTTTTTGGTTAAGTTGCTTAGTCGGGTTGTAGTAATGGTTCTCCCACCGGAGGGTTAGTATGGGTTCCAATCACGACAGTCTGGATCGTGACAAATTTGGTATCAGAGTCCTAGGTTCGTTGATCTCATTGTACCAAAACTAGTCTAGTATAGTCTTGCGGAACGGTACAGAGACGTCTGTCCTTTTCTTCGAGAGACTATAGGACATTAGGAAAAACTCATTTCTTTCTACTCCCTTCGTGCTATAACTTGAATCCAATTGGTATCTAGGTGATACAAATTGGTATCTGAATTTCTTTACTCTATTTCACATTTGGTTAGTAATTGAGTTGTAAAAGTGGAAAACAACAACACCAGCAATAGAAAAGGTGTCCTTGGAAATAGGTATGTTTCCCTGATTCGCTGTGGGCATGTAATTACTAGAGACAAAGATGAGGTTAATATTATGTTCTTAAGGTTGAAACCTTCATTCTTCATGGGTACTGAATCTGAAGATTCTTATGATTTTCTTGTTGATTGTCATGAGCTGCTTCATAAGATGGATAAGGTAGAGTAATTTGGTATTGAGTTTGTGATATACCAGTTCAAGGGAGACGCCAAAATGTGGTAGTGGTCTCATGTTGAGTGCCGACTAGTAAATGTACTACTCACGACTTGGGAAACATTTTATAACTTTCTTTATGGAGAAGTATATACCCTGAACTTTGAGGGGTAGGAGGAGAGATGAGTTCCTGAATATAGAGAAAATTTGTTGCTTTGTGAACGGATTAAGGTCAGATTTGCAGATTCAAGCCTATAGGTGACAACATTCAAGAAGTTTTGTAAGGGATGGTTAGATAATGAATACCATTACTTTGGAAAAGGCATTTAGTATTGTTGTCATAACATGTATGGGTTTCTTGGTAAGTAATGAAATTATGTTGCGAAAATTAAGGTTAGAATTCTCTACTATGATTTCCTAGATTGAGTGTATATCAAAGAGGGTCATGATACGACTACTCCAATAGCTGCGATGCTTACTTGGTTAAGTTAATAAGTGTGTTGCGATTGTGGAGGACCTGGGCATATGAGGAGAGATTGTCCGCATCCGCACCTGTCTGACCCCGTGCCGCAGCAGACCAGAGCAGTGGTACCAATGGGGAGCGGTAGTAATGGCAGAGGATGTCCACAAGGTGGGCGAGGAGGAAATCAGTGAGGCCGTCGAGGCCGGGGAAATGGTAATGCAGGTAGGGGAGCAATGCAGCCAGGTAAGGAGGTTGCCCGTCAAGATGATAGGGTTCAGTTTTATGCCTTTTCGGGGAAGACCGAGGTTGAGGCGTATGATGCAGTGATCACATGTACTATTCTTGCCAGTGACCGGATGGCTACTGATTTTCTTGATCCGATTTCTACTTATTCATATGTGTCAATTAAGTTTGCCTTGGAATTTGATGCAGTTTGTGATGTGCTTGATGCCCCCATCCATGTTTCTACCCCAGTTGGAGAGTCTGTCATAATCACCCATGTCTATCGTGCTTGTGTTGTCCTGTTTATGGGTTTTCAGACTTGGGCTGATTTGGTTGTTTTAGATATGACTGACCTTGATATAATCTTAGGCATTACTTGGTTGTCCCCCTATTATGATGTGCTTAATTGTAATGCTAAGTTGGTAACTCTAGAGATCCCGGGTAGGGAAAGGTTAGAGTGGGAAGGGGTGTACAAGCCTAAGCCAGCTAAGGTCATATCTTTCGTCCGGGCTAGGAAACTTGTGGGGCAGGGGTGTTTGACATATTTGGCTCATATTCATGATGTTGATGTTGATGTTGAGTCTCCCTCTATTGAGTCTATTTCTGTAGGGTCTGAATTCAAGGAAGTGTTTCCTACCGATTTGCCTGGTATGCCCCTGGATAGGGATATAGATTTCTGCATTGACTTGGAACCGGGCACTCGCCCCATCTCCATTCCTCCTTATCGCATGGCTCCGGCGGAGTTGAGAGAGCTTAAAGCTCAAACTCAGGAGCTTCTTGATAAACTTTTCATCTATCCTAGTGCTTCCCCGTGGGGTGCTCCTATCTTGTTTGTTAAGAAGAAAGATGGTAGTATGAGGACTGGTGATTTTATCTTAAGCCATAGAGGAGTGGATTGATACCGGAATGACAAGCTTATGGATAAAGAAAGTCTCATTGAGTATACTTGGGTGAAGGCAATAGAAGATTTTAGTAAGAAAGTGCGTATAAAATTGGGTTAGTCCTTTGAATTTGATGGGTATACCTAAGTTTGAGGTGTCATGTCGATGAAAAGTTGACTTCGTAGTGATAGCCAGGGCTAACTGAGCATAATGGTAATAAGATTTCGTGATGGATTGTGACGGGATGCAACTATATAATAAGATAGCAAATTTTGTATAGTAATTACGACTTGCGAGTATCTAAGGTTGTGGTTTTATAATATTTGTCGAGTAACGTGGTTGTATGGAAAGTTTAAGAGATGGTGGGACACCACTCGAATAGAATGTAAAAGAGCTAGAGTCATACTAAAGAAAAAAAATAGTGGGATGTAGTATATAATATTTTCATGTATTTGATTATTTCATGTTCATGCATTGTATAATATGTATCTGTGTTTAATAAGTTATATACTAGGAACACCTTCTACGAGACGATATACGTAAATGCATGATTAGTAAATTTTATCCGTGGTAAATTCTTTCTTGTATCGAAATATAGAGTTGATTTAAACGACAAGATACAACATGTGAGTTTGGTTCTTCTTTTATTTTTCGGAAAAGAAAACTGAGGCAAGAAAATGTATCTGATGAATGTAAAGTATTTTTACACGTATATTCTTTTAAACTCTTTCTCGTTATATCGAAATAAAGGATTGATTTAAACAACCAGGTTCATCATATGAGTTCGACAGGAGCAGCTCGACCTAATTGGGGGCCTAAAGAGAAATTTCAATTCGAGGCCTAAATATAAACAAACTTTAAATACGTATTTATTCAATGTCTATTTTTATTACATTGAATAAATCTGAGAGAAACATGAAGTTCGTACCATTATATTTTTCCTTTAGAGAGAGGCGAGAGCAAGAATATTTTATTTGATTGCAAAGGCTAAAGAGGTATCTTCAGAGGGGTAGATAATTAGGTTCAGAGACGCGTGATTTCATTCGTTTTGCTGTGGCTATGGTAATAGTGTCACGGTTCCATCAGATTGGTTAAATCTATTTGAAAAGACTTGAGAAAGGAGTGTACATACATTAGCTTGATACGCTCAAATTATACCTCCCTAAAGAAGTATAAGCAATCGTTATCAAGTAAAGAACTCAACTTGTAGGTTGGGGTCGATCCCACGAGGAATATGATTTAGACTTAACTTTAACTCACTATTATTTCTATTTAGTCAACTTATTTCCGATGAAAGTAAACAGGGGGGATTTTTTAAGTAAGTAACAATTTAAAATGCTTTAGTAACAAGTAGACAAGATTCAACCTTTGAATTATCAATATGAGAAAGAAACTAGGGCATATGTGTTCCCCACAAGCTCTTAACGTGGTAATCCTAATAATAGTAATACTTTCCTAGTGTTTTTTACATGCAAAGTTGGTAAGTTAGGTATCCCTAAGTGATTGGTCCTCCAAGTAGGGAATTTCACCACGCACCTTGGTCTGGCTACGGGTGTATGATTTACTAAACCTTACCTTTTACCTTAGATTAGTCATCACATCAATGTATGGCTTAGTTTTCACCCTCACTCCAATTGATACTAGACTATTAGAGAGCATCCACTAAATCTCTATTGTTAATTCTTTTCTCATTCACTACCTCCTTGGTCCGACAAGTAGAAACGAAGCGAGTTCTAACGCGTGCACTCGTTAAAAACACTTCTAAACGAAAGGATTAACAATACATGCATATATACTATTCAAGAATTACTTAATTATTATTCATACTTTGTTAATAGCTCATGGTCACCACAACCCTAGTTGTGGATTTAGCTACTCATGCTTGAAAGAACACAATTCATAATTGGATAAAAAGAATTAATGAACTTACAAGAAGAATTGATGAAATCTAGAATCTTCAATTGAATTTCAAAGATAAAATCGAATAAAACGAAAACCAGAAAGTTAATTGCTCAAAGTTTGCAACTTCACTCCCAAAAACCAATAACTAGAAGTATACAATAATGTCTAACCCCCCAAAACAAGGATTACAATTCCTATTTATAGAAAACAAATCCTAAATAAAACAGAAAACAAAATAAGGAAATAAACTGCTGGAACGCTGCTTCTGTTGACAGCACGACCTACGGACCGTGGGTCGACCTACGGTTCGTAGGTCACCCTCCGTGGCTCAACACATAGAAACTTCAATCAGGTACTGGAACCTCAACTTCTCTGATCTCATTGACGGTTGTGCAGGACGGACCTTGGGTCGACCTACGGTCCATCATTTGCGCCGTGGTTCAACACTTGGTCAGACTTCTCTTATGTTCCACCTACGATGCCTCACCCACGGTCCGTGGACTAGTCTACGGTCCGTCCTGGCACTGCGTTGACTGAGTACTGAAACTCAACTCCTAGACCAGGACCTATGACTGACCACCCACAGCCTGTCGTTGGACCTACGGTCCGTGGGTCACTCCGTTGGTGGCTACTTATGCATTTTTTTCTGCTCTCATCTCCATCAACCGCTTCCAAGCCTATTTCCTGCAAACATTATACACAAAACATTATTTCTAATATAAAATAGCCCTAGACACACACAAACTCTAAGTGAAATGCATCAAAAATACCGTAAAATCACGGTATATCAACACCCTCAACTTAAACTTGTTGTTTGTCCTCAAGCGACACACTAGAACTCTAAACGACACTTATGTAGAAGCAGACATACAAACTCAAGAAATCACATGGATTTCTCAATTAATTCCATCACATTAGTGCACATTTTTTCATCTAGACTCAACAAGCTAACTCATCCGGATCAAAACATGACATATGTTGACCAATAGGCACCACAACATACACTTTTCACAATCACCAAGGTACCAATTCTCCAACAATGTAACTAGTGCCCTCACTTCAAAAGAAATCCCTCTTTCACACAATAGATAGATAGTTCAAATTTAAGGATTCATTCAACACTCACGCTAAGAAGTGACTTCAAGTACAGCTAGTGTTCAATACCATAGGCTTGCCCTTATTTTCACTGCATAGATTCTCCAAACTAGTCACTAGTATCACTATAGGACTTTCTTATCTTGTAACGTAGGCTCAGGGTCAGGTATGATATATTTGGGTACTTTTTAGTGACTATTTTGCCCTCCTTGACATTACATTGGCTTTTTACCTCTTTCCTCAACCAATTCTTGACATCTTTTCATTTTCTTTTCTTTCCCTTGACTCTCTTCAACACAGATGTGACTTTTGACTTTATAGCTCATATTTTTCACTTTTCATCTTTTTCTTTTACTTCATTTTTCTTTGTTTCTTTCAGCACTTTTGTCATTCCTCTTTATGCTTGTTTTGAATAAAGTCACATTTTTTCTATCTTTTCTTTTCTTTTTCTATCTTCAACACAAAACTCTTTTCATACCCTTTTTCTTTTGGTTTCCTTTTTCATAGCCACCCTCAACTTATGTATTTTGCATAAGTTGAGGTGCACAATATCCGATGTAGGACTGGGGCCAAGATGAAGGTAACTTTTTGAATTAGCCACCCTCAACTTAGGCTTTTGGCCTAAGTCAAGGTGCACATGTCCAGGGAGGGACCAGGGCCAAAACAATTATTTCAGGGAAGGTGAGTTAGGTGTATTAAAAGAAGTGGTCTACATTAGGCTCAAACATTTGGATCAAAGGGAACATTTATTTCATTTGGTTGGATCATTTTAGGCTTGAGTGGACTTATTTGAACAAGGGCCTATGATCATTTCCCAGCTTCTAGCCTAGATTATCTTAGCAGGACCAATGGGGCAAGTTCTAGATTGACACATACTGTATGAACATCCAAACTTTTCTCACACACACTTAGCACATTGTTTCATTATCAGATTATTAGATTACCGAGTTCAAATTTTAGCTTAAGTCATGAGGTCAAACTAGTTCCTTATCATGTCATATTGAGATCCAACACATTTAACTCATCAAGCCTTTAGATCTAGCAAATTTCAAAACTTTTGGACGGGTATCACTTTCATGCTCTTTATGCTATCATGATTTCATTCTTCTACTTACTCCTACACATACATTCCTAAACATGCAGGTTCAACATAAAAGTAAATAGTCCTTTGGGGGAAAAGAACACAGGCAAGAAAACCCCGAAGGAGGATTATGAGTTGGGTAACTCAGACTTCACCCCATCACTCACAATCCATTTACCCCACCCCCAATAAAATAAGGTGCAATTGCCCTCAATGCACAAAAATCAAAAGCAAAACTGTGGCGCAAATGCACCGAAGACCTCTCAAGAAGTGGGTGGGTCCGGTTTCCCGGAGCCCGATCAACACTAGGGACGCTATCAATAGCACCCTCACCAATTATGGGAGCACCATCAGTAGTGCTCGGAATGCTAGATGGGCCAATATCCACCTCACGAGCCCGCTGTTGTCTCCTCTCCTTATCAAGTATAGACTCCCTATGGGCCACCTAAAACTGTTGGCGCTCCTTCTTCTTCCATCTTCGAGCCTCGTCAGCATCGGAAGTGTGGTCGGAGTGGTGGCATAGCATCACCGAATAAGGCAATCATCACCACATCATCCTCCTCCGCTATAGGGGTAGCCTCTGGTGCAGTCTCAGTCGAGGCTTGGAGGGCATCAACATCAGCACAGAGGCTCGCCAACTCCATCTGGAAGGTGGTCACATCTATTGTGGGAGCAAACCTCTCCATGACTCTCAACTCAAAAGCATCCAGGTGCTTATGAACGGCCTGAATCTTCCATCCGTCATCTTCTCCATCCTCGCCTCGGACTCCTCAATAGAACGCTACATCCATGGCCTCATGTGCTAAAGCAAAGTGGCCATCTGTGTCTCCAGCTTCTAGACTCGGGCTAAAGGCACGGCAGTGGACCCTAAAGAGGGAGTGGCTCGGGAGGAGCTCTATGACCGGATAGTGGCCGAAGACTGTGGAGCCTGAGCATCTGTTGTAGGGGCCGGAATGGTGGTGTCATTGGCCTGCATCTGCTCCACATCCACAACAAGGTTATCACCCAATGGTGGTACAGCAACCTTTGGCTCTCTCCGTGGTGCAGCTAAGTTGGCATCATCCCGAATGAGGCCAATGTCCAGAGTCTTGGTCGCATCAAGAAACCGGTCACAATTCCAAATGGGAACAGAAGCATCCCTGCAGAGCTGGAAAATAAGACACGGGAAAGGCAGGGTGGTGGTGGTCTTGAAGGCCCTCTCGTGGATCTCTGCTATCAAGATGCGGGCAAAGTCGATTTCTAAACCTGCTAGAATGGCTGAAATCATCACGGCCCGGTCCCATGTAAACCATATTATCCGCCTAAGTCGGGGACAGTCTATTCCGAACCAACAACCAGAAGAACTTTGCAGCGAAGCTCAGTGTAGCCTTTCTAATACCCAGGCTAGGAGTCCGAACCCACTCAGTGCGCTCCCCATCCTCAGCAATATGACGAGCCAACCATCTCAACACTGTCTCCCTCTGCTCGGCATCCCTGTGAAATGCCCCGCTCTGAATGATGCGCATCTGGTAGTCAAACTCTACTGTATTAATAGACAGAGTGTGGGCTGGGCCATATAAGAAGCTGCGAATGGTGACCTATGAGATGTCAACCGGGAAGCCCCGCACCAATGTGGACTGAAGTGGAGGCTGAGCTGCGGGCTTGGCCCGTTTAGAGATTGAGTTTCTAACGGTGGCAGCATAAGAAGCATAGAACTCTTTAGTCATCTTCTCACTGTATTTCCCAGGGTTCCATGCCATCCACTCGCATCGGTGTCTCCGCAAGAGCTCCTCAATAGCTTGTGCAATGTGGAGGTTTCCTGTAAGGACCATGCGCTCCTCAGTCACGATCTTGGCTATCCTCCGATGCTCATTTAACATCGTGTCATTATCATATATCTGATGTTGGCCCGGAATGCACCATTTATTCGTCTCATCGGCCTTGGGGGTAGGCTCAACTCTGGTAGGTACCGGGCTGTCGCCTGAGCTATCGGTATCTTATGAAGATGCGGGACTGCCGCTAGAACTAGAGCCAGACTAGGATTCTGAGCCAGCCTGTGCTCCGATCGGTATGGCCCCCTACTCAGACTGGGGGGCAGTGACCTCATCGGAGCTAACCTGCTGGGCTCAGTTCCTAGTAGTGCGGGGGGGAGTGGGGGAGATCCTGGTGGTAGGTTGAATGTACTCGATGTCAGTGTCCTCATCAAGAACACGCCGGGAAGGAGCGATGGATTTGGACTTGCCCTTTTGTGCATAAGTTGGAGCTTGTTTAGGGGCCATGGTACCTATGGACGCTTAGTTAGTAATAAAATAAGGCAATAAGACTCATGAAATAATTTTAGAACAAGAATCGGACCCAAAAAAAAACTCAAACAAATTTCAGGCAGTAGCTGAACTGGTGACCCACGGTGGGTACCTACGGTCCGTCGATGGAACGACGGTCCGTGGGTCCCTTCCGTAGGTCAGACTTCTTATTTTTAGGTCCCAATTGTTGGAACCACGAATGTGCTGAACAGTCTGTCGATCAAACAATGGACCGTAGTCCACACCGTGGTTCTACACTTAAGCAATTTTATGTGTGCCACTAGTCCACGGACCTCGACCTACGGTCTATAGGTTGACCTACGGTCCGTGGGTTGAAGTCGTGGGTCAATTCTGTGCCAGGCATAACCTTACAACTTTTAGTCAATGCACAATTTCATCAAGTAATGACTCAATTTAAGTCTAAACATGCATTTCAACACATTATTCGATAGTTCATCATCCTTAGGGTTCCAATTTACACACAGTTTAACTTTTAACACAACCAAAACAATGAAACCCTAAGTTAAACTTCTGATTAGACCTAACAACCTACAGATATGGTTGAATATACTTACACACTCACACACCATCATTCCCAGGGTGTTTCTAACCATAATTTAACATTCAAATATGAGATTAACAGCCCAAGGTCAAGTTCAACTTCGTGATTTCATGATTCAAACAATGAACATCGAATTCAAAGTTAGGGTGAAATTGATTACCTTAAAAGTACTCGAAGTGGGTGAGTGTGTTAGTGCAATGAACTCCTTGAACCTTTGCTAGCCGTCGACACCATATCCGTACTGTGAAACCATTTAGGGAAGAAAATGGAGAAGGGGAAAGAACAATGGAAGTGATTTGGGAGAGAAGAGGGAAGATATGGGATGTGGAATTCGATTGTAGATCAGTGAGGGATGATTTGGTGGGTTATTCAAGGATGAATAATGGGTATATGGAAGGTTAAAAATGGTTGGGAGGAAATTATGGAAGTGTGGGATGTTTAAAAATGAAAGGTTTTATTAAAGAGGGTCTGGGTCGGGTCAGGCAGAAACCCTATATTGGACCCACGAGACCCCATCGACGGTCCGTGGGTCGACCTACGGACCGTAGGTTGGGTCCATAGGTTACTTTGACACTTAGAAAATTTTGAAAACTTACATGGGATCTACAGATGCCATCCACGGTTCGTGGATTGACCAACGAACCGTCGATGGAGTCCGTAGACCACTGCACAACAGGTTTTTGCAGATTTTGCCTTTTCATCCCTGCACACATAGCAACCCTTAGTTGGCTAAAGATTATACATCTTGGATTGCCTCCCAAGCAGCGCTTGATTTAACGTCGCGGCACAACGTAGACACCTTGATTACTCAGACTTCATCAAGATAATAGGCCTCAATCACTTCTTGCACATTCTCAGATTTCCCCACGTAGACTTTGATACTTTTTCCGTTAACTTTAAACCTCGTTCCTTCCTTGTTCTCGAGCTCGACCGCTCCATGTGGAAATACTTGAGTGACTCTGAATGGCCCGGTCCAGTTGGACTTGAGCTTGCCAGGAAACAAGCGCAACCTTGAGTTGAATAAGAGCACCAGATCACCCACAACAAACTCACGCTTTTCAATCTTTTGATCATGGTACTTCTTCGTCTTCTCCTTGTATAAGGCTGAACTCTCATTTGCTTTTAGGTGAAACTCATCAAGCTCATTCATGTCATTCAGTCTTTGACTCGATGCGGTGCCCCAATCCAAATTCAACTTCTTTAGAGCCCACATTACTTTGTGCTCTAGCTCTACAGGCAGACGGCATGACTTCCCATATACAAGTTGGTAAGGTGACATACCTATGGGAGTCTTGAATGCAGTGCGATAGGCCCATAGAGAATCATCAAGCCTTCTTGACCAATCAATTATGTTGGCGTTCACAATCTTTGCAAGTATTTACTTTATCTCTCTGTTTGACACCTCAACTTGCCCACTAGACTGCGGATGGTAAAGAGTGGCTACATTATGACGAACCCCATATTTCTCTAGAAACGTCTTGAACAAGTTATTAAAAAAGTGAGAACCTCCATCACTGATAATCGCCCTAGGTGTACCAAATCTGGAGAAGATACTCTTTTTCAGGAATGCGGTGACACTCTTTCCCTCATTGTTTGAAAGCGCAATTATTTCCACCCATTTCGATACATAGTCAACCGCAACAAGAATATACTTCATCCCATGCAAACTCACAAATGAACCCATGAATTCAAGGCCCCAAACATCAAATAACTCAATCACCAATATAGGATTCATAGGTAGCTTTTGCTTCTTTGAAATTCCTCCTTCTCTTTGGCAACGGTCACAAGACTTGGCGAAATCATGAGCATCTTGGTGGATGGTAGGCCAGTAATACCTACACTGCAAAATTTTGTGAGCAGTTTGGATACCACTATGGTGCCCACCAACAGGCGATGAATGACACGCAACCTCAAGCACAGAACGACGAATAATCCCATCAGCACAAATACGGAACAAGGCTCATCCCAAAAAAATTCTTCACATCAGACATGAATTTTTTTCTTTGGTGGAATGACAAATCTGATGGAACCAAATCACTTGCCAAGTATTTAGCAAAATCTACGGACCAAGGGATAAGATCATAAGAAGTCGCCAATACTTGTTCATCAGGGAATGCATCATTGATCTCAGCACCATCCTCAAACTTGATCATAGCTTCCTCCTCTAATCTGGACAAATGATCGGCAACTTAATTTTCAGTCCCCTTTCTATCTTTCACCTCAAACTCGAACTCTTGCAATAAAAGCACCCATCTAATCAACCTCGGTTTTGCATCTTTTTTAGCCATCAGATACCTCAATGCAGAATGGTCAGTATGCAATATGACCTTAGAACCAAGCAAGTAGGACCTAAACTTATCGAATGTGAAAACCACAGCAAGGAGTTCCTGTTCAGTCACAGTATAGTTCTTTTGAGCCACATTCAAAGCTTTGCTGGCATAGTAAATCGGATGAAGGATCTTCTCTCGCCTCTGTCCCAATACTACCCCAAGCGTCACCCCACTCGCATCACACATAACTTCAAATGGTTGTCTCCAATCCGGTGAAATAATGATAGGTGCGGTAGTTAACTTGGCCTTCAACTCTCCAAATGCTATCAGACAAGCATCATCAAAATCAAACTTACACTCCTTTTCAAGAAGTTTGCAAAATAGGTGTGCAAATTTTGAGAAATCTTTTATGAACCTCCGATAGAAACCTGCATGCCCAAGAAAACTTCGAACACCTTTTACAGAGATGGGTGGTGGAAGCTTTTCTATTACCTCAACTTTGGCTCGATCAACCTCAATACCTTTCTGGAAAATCTGATGATCCAGAACTATACCCTCTTTCACCATGAAGTTGCATTTTTCCCAATTGAGCACAAGATTGCAATCTTCACACCATTTTAGTACCTCAGCCAAATGCATCAAACAACCATCAAACGATTCACCTACCACAGAGAAATCATCCATAAATACCTCAATAGTGTCCTCCACCATATCTGAAAATATCGACATCATACAACGCTGGCAGGTCGCTGGAGTATTACACAACCCAAATGGCATCCTTTTGAATGTGAAAGTCACATAAGGACAAGTGAATGTGGTTTTCTCTTGATCTTTCGGAGCTATAGAAATTTGATTGTAGCCCGAATACCCATCTAGAAAATAATACCAACCCTTACCAGTGAGACGATCTAACATTTGATCCATGAACGGCGCAGGGAAGTGGTCTTTCTCTATCCATGCATTTAGCTTGCGGTAGTCCATACACACTCTCCAACCGGTTACCGGCCTCATTGGAACAAGCTCATTTTTAGCATTTGGAACCACGGTGATTCCCCCTTTCTTGGGTACACACTGAACAGGACAAACCCAACTACTATCAGCAATAGGATATATGACTCCAACATCCAACCACTTAATGATCTCCTTTTTCACAACCTCTTGCATAGGGGGATTCAATCTCCTTTGGTTCTCAATACTTGGCTTACTGTCCGGCATGAGTTGGATTTTGTGAGACCAAATGCCCGGTGGAATACCAATAATATCCGCAATAGTCCATCCAATAGCCCTCTTGAATCTTTTCAAACCAGAAACCAACGCCTCAACTTGCTCTTCACTCAAATCCGCAGCAATGATTACCGGTAAAGTGCTATCTCTCCCCAAGAATACATACCTCAAGTGTGATGGTAGAGCCTTCAGTTCCTGTTTTGGAGGCTCTTCCACGGATGATTTTGCGGGAGGGGATTCACGATTCTTCATATCTAACTCCAATCTTTTTGGTTTGGAACGAAATTCGAACTTATCAAGTGCAGCAACTAATTCATCATAGTCTTCAATACCATTTCCATCAAAATTCATCATTACCGCTGCCAGTGCATCAACACCCAACCTCTCTTTAATAGACACATCAGAACCGCACTCCACAATCTGATTCACCATTGATACCGACTTAAGATCGCTTTCCTGCCTCATAGACCTACAGATATTAAAAGTCAGCTCCTCATTATTCAATCGGAACTTCATCTACCCTCTCTCCATATCGACTAAGGCACGCCCAGTAGTAAGGAATGGTCTCCCTAAGATGATGGGAACCTCAAAGTCAACCTCACAATCAAGTATCATAAAATCTGCTGGAAAAATGAACGACTCCACTTTCACAAGGACATCTTGGAGAAAACCAATGGGCTTCTTCACAGTTCTATCGGCCATGAGTAGACGCATCGCAATCGGTTTTGGAGCCCCTAAACCCAACTTCTTGTATATGGAAATTGGTATCAAATTAATGTTGGCACCTAAATCCCACAACGCTTTCGCAAAGTGTAGCATCCCAATGGTACAAGGAATAGTGAAAGCTCCAGGATCCTCTTTCTTTTGTACAAGTGACCTCGTAGCAATGGCACTGCAATGTTGCATTCTCTCATCATTCTCCAAACTCACAACCCTCTTTTTGGTCACCAAATCTTTCATAAATTTCGCATACCCAGGCATTTTCTCCAAGGCTTCTATCAACGGAACTTTGATGGAAAGCTGCTTCAACATAGTTATGAACATGCGGTATTTACCCTCTTCGATCTTTTTCACCAATCTCTGTGGGAATGGAGGCGGAGGTCTAGGCATAGGAACAACCTTTTGGGTCACCTCAGCTTCCTTTTCAGCACTATATTTTAGGACTTCAGTAACTTCACTCTCATCTTCATCATTCTATACCATTTTTTGAACCTCAGAAGGCATGGGTGGATCAATGGTCTGCTTTCCTCCGCGAGTAGTAACTGTCATACAATTCCCATCATTTTTGGGATTCTGGATGGTATTTCTAGGAAGTGTAACAGGCTGATGTGGATTAGCATTGGTGGACAATTGACTAAACTGCTGCTCAAGTTGCTTGATAGAAACTGATGGGCATCAAATTTTTAACCAATTCCAGAAAAGTCGTTTCGCATCTCTTTCATATTCTCATCAGTTATCTTCTGCACCATATCCTTAATTCGTGACATACTATTACCAGACTCTCTATTACCAGGAGAGACGTAGGGACCAGCCTTATCATTTCTGTTATTTCAGTTGTAGTTGTTATCACAATTGTAGTTCCCATCCCAGACATAGTTACCCTCACGGTTGTAGTTACCCTCACAATTATAGCGTCCATAGTTTCGACCTTGGTTTCCTTGACCTTGGCGCCAATTATCCGAGTTGGAACCTTGGGTGTTGGTTCAGAAATTCCACATCTGATCATTCACCAAATTCGCATCCTCCTCATAGTAACACTCATCAATTGGTGGTAGTAGAGATCTAGTCAGATAATTCACGGCATTTACCTTTTCTGCACTACCACTCACATATTTTAGTACTAGACCTAATTATGTTCTCATCTGAGCCATCTCTTCACGAATGTCATCATTAGCTTGGTTGGGCGCAGTTTGGACAACGAACATGTTCCTACTAGTATTTTCTTTTCTAGTGCTCCAGGATTTGTTGTTTTGGGAAATCCTCTCAAGCTTTTCGGTGATCTCCTCAAAGTGCATTCACCATATGATCCTCCGACAATAGTATCTAGCATAGCTCTTCCATTGTCATCCTTCCCTCTATAGAAATACTCCTTCAAAGACTCATCATCAATGCGGTGGTTTGGAACACTTCTGATGAACACGCTTAACTCGACTCTCCTGGTAATGCCGCGAAGTTGTTAAGTTTATCTTTATGATTTAACTTCTTGGACACCAGAAAGTATCTTGCTGTGAACACCTTGTGAATTTGGTCCCATGTATAGATCAAATTGTATGGTAACTCAGAAAACCACACAACAGCTTCTCCGGTCAGTGATAGTGGAAAGACCCTCAGACTGATGACATCCATATCTAGCTCCGATCATCTGACACAACTTTTGCAAACACTGGACAATTTCGCCATGTGAGCATAAGGATCTTCCGAAGCCAACCCAGCAAATAACCCTCTCGATGTAAGCATCTGTATCAAACTGCTGGTTACCACAAATGCGTGACCTGGAGGTAGAGGTGGAAGAACAATAGGACCATCTGAGGTGGTCACATCATAATCAGCCCTGTAATGCTCACGAAATCTTGGTGTTGGTGGATTTTGGATCCTTTCTACAATACCAATTAAATTACCACCATGAACCTCAGACGGTTTGACCCTCTCCATTCGGATTATTGTGTACCCCTTGGTTATTCATTCTTCTCAAAGTTTTATTCAACTCTGGATCGTAGGGGGTCAATGGTTCACCTCGACTCTGTGTACTTGGCATACACTAGAGTAGAAACCTGTAAAAAAAAGGTAAAATTAGGAAATATTTGACTAAAGTTCAATAATGTAGTTAAACATAATCTAAAAGCCAAATTCCCGGGCAGCGGCGCCAAAATTTGATACGCTCAAATTACACCTTCCTAAAGAAGTATAAGTGATCGTTATCAAGTAAAGAACCCAACTTGTAGGTTGGGGTCGACCCCATGAGGAATATGATTTATACTTAACTTTAACTCACTATTATTTCCATTTAGTCAACTTATTTCCGAGGAAAGTAAACAGGGGAGATTTTGTAAGCAAGTAACAATTTAAAATGCTTTAGTAACAAGTAGACAAGATTCAACCTTTGAATTATCAATATGAGAAAGAAACTAGGGAATATGTGTTCCCCACAAGCTATTAACGCGGTAATCCTAATAATAGTAATCATTTCCTGGTGTTTTACATGCAAAGTTGGTAAGTTAGGTATCCCTAAGTGATTGGTCCTCCAAGTAGGGAATTTCACCACGCACCTTGGTCCGGCTACGGATGTATGCTTTACTAAACCTTACCTTGTACCTCATATTAGTCATCACATCAATGTATGGCTTAGTTTTCACCCTCACTCCAATTGATACTAGACTATTAGATAGCATCCACTAAATCTCTGTTGTTAATTCTTTTCTCATTCACTACCTTCTTGGTCCGGAAAGTAGAAACGAGGCGAGTTCCAACGCGTGCACTTGTTAAAAAGACTTCTAAATGAAAGGATTAACAATACATGCATATATACTATTCAAGAATTACTTTATTATTATTCATACTTTGTTAATTGTTCATGGTTCCCACAACCCTAGTTGTGGATTTAGCTACTCATGCTTGAGAGAACACAATTCATAATTGGGTAAAAAGAATTCATGAACTTACAAGAAGAATTGATGAAATCTGGAATCTTCAATTGAATTTCAAAGATAAAATCGAATAAAAGAAAATCCGGAAAGTTAATTGCTCAAAGTTTGAAACTTCATTCCCAAAAACCAATAACTAGGAGTATACAATAATGTATAACCCCCAAAAACGAGGATTACAACTCCTATTTATAGAAAACAAATCCTAAATAAAACAGGAAACAAAATAAGAAAATAAATTGCTGGAACGTGGCTTCTGTTGACAGCACGACCTACGGACCGTGGGTCGACCTACGGTTCGTAGGTCACCCTCCGTGGCTCAACACATAGAAACTTCAATCAGGTACTGGAACCTCAACTTCTCTGATCTCATTGACGGTTGTGCAGGACGGACCTTGGGTCGACCTACGGTCCATCATTTTCTGCTCTCATCTCCATCAACCGCATCCAAGCCTATTTCCTGCAAACATTATACACAAAACATTATTTCTAATATAAAATAGCCCTAGACACACACAAACTCTAACTGAAATGCATCAAAAATACCGTAAAATCACGGTATATCTTAGCTCGAGTGTGATGATAATTTCTTTGTTTTTGTTTTTGAGTTTAGTAATGAGTACGATTGAATTTTTAGCAAAAGATATTGTAAGATCGATGGAGATGCGATCAATGATAAGTGAAGATCCATGAATCCATAAAAATCTTCAAGGTACAAGCTAATGTTGATAGATAAGGGGACTGTGTTAGACGGTTGAATTTAAAATTCAGATTTTTTATTGTACGTCTACATTCGTGGTGATATATTTTGTCAAGGTATGAATTTGCAAGGTGAGAAATGATCAATTGTATCAGGTATTGAGCATTTGAAAGGACTTACACCTGGATAGAGTCGTAAAGTTTATTATTGTTGTTTGTTAATTACCTAAGAAAGGTTTTCATTTAAAAGTGTTGGTTTAGAGTAAGGTAAATGGTCGGAGTGTTTATGATGGTTGTTAGTATTGAGAGTGTGGCTTCAGTAGAATGATGTGAAGAGTATATGGAGTCAACTGAATGGAAATGGCTGGTGTCGGCTCTTCGAAGGAAAACCTTTAGTATTATTCAATATTTATTCCGTAAAATTCTTATGTGACCATCGATTTCATTTTGTACATAGTGGTGAGTATGATTCACTAGTTATGCTCACGTATGTTTTCACTTTTGTGGGTGGATCCCTAGTGGTGGATCAGATGTACCGATCCTGCAATGTTCTCTTGGTTGAGTGGGATGATTGGAAAGACTTGGTTATTTTAGATGACAAATTTTGTGTTGTCTTGGAGTTGTTAAAGTATTCCAGTGGTTCTACATGTACCACTTTGCTTATGAGAATTTATAAAAGAGCTACCATGCGTATTTATGGTTTACCGATAATCTGAATATTCATCTAGTCGTGGAGGTCATGTATCGATTATGTGTGGTTGAATATGGGGATCATTGGGTCCAATTCTATTGTTCTTAAGGGTAATCTACAATCACAATTACTAAATCTAGCATTCGATAGTGTTGTTAGAGGGTGTGTATGCTTGGAAATATCCCTCGATGAGTATCTGATGTTTAAAGATCGAATATTTATAACTTATGCTCATGGGAATTTATGTTGTGAGATGGAGATGTTGATAAGAACTATGATTGTTTGGGTATTATGAGTGTGTGTTGGTTGGTTCAGGTTCACTTCTAATTGTAGCGAGTATTGATTTAGAATTTTATCATGCTTATGTGAGAAAGAATTCATCCTGATGATTGTGTCAAGGTCCTTGATAACATGTTGCAGACGTGGGTACAATCAACTTTGGTGGTTATTGGGAATCGCTTTTGTTGTTAGTTAAGTTTACATACAACAATAATTATCACTCGAGTATTGAGATGTCTTCATTGAGGCATTGTATGGGAGGATGTGTAGGTATTCAATTGGTTGGTTTGGGGATGGACATTACATCATAAAGTGAGACTCAGCTTTTTTAAACAAAGACCTTTAGTATGAGGAAGCTACTTGAGAAATCGAGAAGGACATGCGAGACAAGTATCCCCAGTTATTCGACGATTCAGATACTACTCTACTCTTGCCTTAGCCAAGTTCTTCCTAGTTTATCACTCGGGGACGAGTAATGGGTAAATTGGTATCTATTGTAATGACATGTTCCCATCGTTAGGGAAAAGTTAATGGAGAAAGAATTTGGGCCAGAAAACTTTTGAGTAGTGACTTGAAAAATTGTAGCCTAGTCCAGATTTGAACGAAATCTGAATCAGGTGAGGTCTAGGGAAATCTGGTAATGAATGGGGGATCTAATTATGAAATTTATCACTTGAGTAAATACCTAAGATGTTAAGGAACCCGTACGACTTTATGGAATTGAATTCGGACGAGTAGAACTCCCGAAATTGATCTTAGCGTGAAGGGTAGATTTTGAACGTCAAGGGTTGAAGGTGTGTTGTGAAATGGGAGTTTGGAACTCAAATTTCGACTCTCTGTCTCCGTGCAATCCGCCAGGACGGGGACGCTATGGCGGGATGGGGTCCGCCGTAGCGGGCCAATCGCGACTTAAGTCGGGCAAAAATCCCAATTTTGTTATTTTTCTGCAAACTTCATTCTTAAGAGCTAGGAGATGATCCAGGGCAATTTCTTGAAAGCTTTCCACGACTTTTGGTGCTAAAGGTAAGGATTTTACTCTCCTAATCCGTATTTCGATCCGTAGAACTTGAATTCTTGGGTAATTATCATTGGGGGAGGGTTTTGGACTGAAGTTGATAGTGGGAAAAAGCCCTAGCTGCACCTTAGGATCATGAGTTTGGTCTTGGGTTATTGGGTTTGTTATAATCCGGGTAAATTAGACCGTAATTATTGATTCTTGAGTTAAATTATTTGTTTGTAGACCAAGAACAAGCAGAAAGAATCCGGAGAGGGAAGGCTCAAGTGTCTTAGGAGGATTCAAACCTAATTTCGAGGTAGGTGATGGTTTGATTTCTTGTTTGTGTGATAACTGCCAATTGATTGCTACATTGTATGCATGCGTGTATGTGAATAGGTAAATGCGAATCGAACCTAATGAAATGATTATGTGTGAATAATACATGCCATGAACCTATTACTTGATTGTATAATTTGAGTATTGTTCACTATGGGTGTGATTGTGATTGTGGTTATGTTGATTGGATCGGGTGTCACGTTCCGACACATACATTGGATCGGGTGTCACGTTCCGACACATACATTGGATCGGGTGTCACGTTCTGACACATGCATTGGATCGGGTGTCACGTTCCGACACACTAACAGTTTGGGTGTGGGTTCCATGAGAGGACCATTATGATTGTTATGATATGTCTACTTCGCATTAATAATGGAAGACGATATGTTGCTCTAAATTGATGACTGAACTGTATTATGTATATGTATGCTTATTATGTTGTAATTGCTTGTGTGTACTGTGCTTATGGGAGTGGCCGCGTGATCCTACAAGTACATGTGGTTGTGTACTGATACTGCACTTGCTCTTTCTTTGTTGAGTACATGACATCTTCTGGCGGCTACTGACAGACCTTAGCGAGGTGACTATTGAGCGTGATCGGATTCAAGGGTGAGCTAGCTCCTTCAGGCTGCCATGGATCTCTCATGTTTCAGTCCACTCTTTTCGGACTCAGACTATTTGTTTAGGGTGTTTTGTTTAGTTTTTGGGGCTGCGCCCCCTTTTTCTTAGACTTGTTAGTTAATCAGAGTTTTGGTACAATAACTTTCAGGTTCTAGGGGTTAAACTTTCGCAATAGTTTGTTTAGTTGTTTTATTAAACCTTTGGAGTTTATGGGAACTCCATATTCCTTTAGACATTTAAACCTGCTTCCGTATCTTTAAATGCTTAGTTTTTGGTTAAGTTGCTTAGTCGGGTTGTAGGAATGGTTCTCCCACCGGAGGGTTAGTGTGGGTGCCAATCACGACAGTCTGGGTCGTGACACCCACCCCCACACCCAATTTTTTATATTTTATTTTCAAATATAAATAGTACAATTAGGGATTTTTATGATAAGAGAGTGATATATATGGGTATATATGAATTCTCATGTTTACCCATTTTGTCCATATTTGTATGAGCTTAAATAGGTTGAAGTCCATATTTACCCATTTAAGAAAATATGAGTGATCCATTTAATTTAATATGGGAAAAATGGTTCACTTATATGCGATGAAATTGCCACTCCTACCTAAGGTTATACATTTTTCATTATGGCTATGTGAATAGTGTCAAATAGCTGGATTTGGTTAATTTGAGCATGTTAAAATAGACTGCACTGCCTCTAAAAGGTGGGTCGTTATTTTCTTTTATTTTATTATTTTATAATGATTTAATATCTAATAAAATTATATTATTTCTTAATTATGACTATATTTTACATATATCAAATAAGAAAATATTTTTTTTTGAAAATAGATTGAATTTTGTTTTCATAGTAAAACGACATATGAACCAATTTTTATGGGTTAATATTGTTTATTAGTGTAGACACATAAATTTTGTTGGGCTCAATTCATACAAAAATTGGATTAAATCTATATTCATATGAGTTGAATATTTAATTTGGACTTCACAAATAAATAAATTCATTTTATTAATTTCAAGTTCAAAGTCCATTTCATCTTAAGGTCCAAGCTCATGTCACGTATTCAGGTGACTTGGCGTCCCAGTCAAGTTTAAAGACCAACAAGAGGATCTCATGTGTTCAAAGAGGTGGTAATCCTAGTCAAAGTTCAACAATCAAGTAAAAAGCTACCTTATCACACAATATTTTTAATAAGCTTGATGACTTACATGAACCAATCAGAAGAAGGTATAAGAGTTCATCCACATTTGGGGTGCCTCTCTTACACAACTATAAATATGAGGGTTACATAATTTTTTTAGGACATTTTGGAAGCATTGAAGAAAGCTACAACATCAACTACATAGTTCTTCGAAAGTTTGATCAACAGAGTTTTTTTCCGAGATCGACTTGACGACGAAGTATTGCCCGATGTTTTCAGAGATCTACATCATCCTACATTCGATAAATACACTACTGTAAGCCCTAGAATTATAAAAATATTAGGAGAGAAGAATCAAGAGAATAACATAATTATACTCATGAAGATTCATCAATAAATCAAGAGAACAACGAAATTGTACTCATGAAGATTCATCAATTAAATTAGTTTTTTTAAAAAATATTTTGATTGAAGTTAATTTTAAGCACTACAAAAATTTATTGCGAACAAATTTGGCACACCTAGTGGGACCAGTTCTGCTCTTCATCTCTTCAACCTGAAAAAAAAAAGAAAAAAAAAACTATAAATCCAACTACTGTAGTGGACTTCGAAAAAATCAACGATGCTTCATGTAAGGACTCTACTACTGCCACGTTTTCTAAGCTCAATCATGCTGGACCCATCACATGATACAAATTCAAAAGTAGTGGTTTGGATGGATCTGAATACTTTACCTCTTTGGAGATATTAAAAAAAAAAGTAAATCCAGATGACGATGTAACCAAGATCACTGGGGTAGCCTTCCATCTATGTTGTTTGAAGAACTTTCTCATATTGGCTTCAACTTTGGTGAATCTGGGGGTTCGACGGACTCTCCAACTCAAACGAATGTCAATACTTTGATGGTTGACGTAACTGACATGGACGAGAAGTTCGCAATGATGGAACAAATCATTGAGACCTGAAGAAGTTTGCTGATGATAAAAGTCTTCAAATCTCTCAACTTATGAATAAAATAGAGTTCTTCTCTCCCGGAGAGTCGAGTCACTTCGCCGCTTGTCAACCTGGATTTGTTCCGCTAAATAAGCATGTTGAGGAGTCACGTGGTAAGTCTAAATTTCAAAAAGAGAAAGAATTTTCTTTAGTTACGACTCTATCTATTCAACAACTGCAACACATGATAATAAACACTATTAGGGGTCAATATGGTGGAGCACCACAAAATTCATTATATTAATCCAAACCTTATAGCAAACGAATTGAGTATCTACCCATGCCAACGAACTATCAACCACCTAAACTACAATAATTTGATGGCAAAGGAAACTCGAGGAAATATATCACCTACTTTATTGAAACTTGTAGCAATGCTGAAATACATGTGACTTTTTGGTAAGACATTTTTTTCTTTCATTGAAGGGGAATGTATTTGACTGGTATATCAACTTGGAACATGAGTCCATTGATAGTTGGGGACAACTCGAAAATTAGTTTCTTAATCATTTTTTCAGCACCCATCGTGCAATAATCATGGTGGAGTTCACAAGTATAAACAAAGTAAGAATGAGCATGTAGTGAATTACATCAATCGTTGGTGCATGAAAGTTCAGCGTAGATTGCAAGGATCAACTTTCTGAAACTTTCGTAGTTGAAATTTGTATTCATGGAATGCATTAGGGCCTAGTGTATATCCTCCAAGGGATTAAGCCTCAAACTTTTGAAGAATTAGGTATACGCGCTTATGACATAAAGTTGAGCATTGCAAGTTATGGAAAGACATCACATGTTTTTTATCCAAGAAAAGAAGTTGTAAAGGTGCATCATTTTTCTAACTTTGACGTTTCTATGATTTTTGATAAGCTTCTAACCAATTAAGTCATTTTAATCCATGAGTTGGATTAGATTTCTTTGTTTTTTCCCTTTTTAAAGAATTGAATTTTGATTATTCGACTTTTACAAATTCAAATACAAAATATGTATAAATACAATTTAACAAATTTGATAGGTTCAGTGAAGTAAATACATCTAATTCTAGAATATTTTTTAGAAGGTAGTTTAGTGTCAAAAAATAAGAAAAGAAAACATAGAATGAATATATAAGGGCAATACTTATCCATTAAGATTGAAAAATAGTTTTGTTACATTAAACGGAAAAGATTCAAAAATGGCTTTAAAGTATTAGAAATGTTTCAAAAAATGACCTCAAAGTATTAAAAATATTTTTAAAATGTCCTCCTTCCACCTCTTGGATAAAATTTGCCCCTCCTTCCATCTACTGAATAAAAAATCTCCTTAACCTATTATAAATGATTCAAATTTGCCCCTCCTTCTACCTATTAGATCAAAAATATCCTTAACACATTAAAAATAACTCAAATATGTGAAAGGAAATCTAATTTAATTAGAACTAGAAATCAATTTCCTATATTATTTAGACACGAGTTAAATAAATATCAAATTTTAAATAAATTTAGATTTCTACTCCAACATTGAATTATTATTCCAACATTTTCCTATAATTCAAAGTGAAAAGAAAATAAAAGAAATTGTATTTTATAAGGTCAGATCTCATCAGCCTCACTATAGCGGCCATGCAACTGCTATAGTAGCAGCTCCGTAAAGGTAAAATTTCCTCTATGGAGGGCTGACGTCAAACTAAATCAAATTTAAAATCTCATCGTGTCACCCTAACTTAAATTGGAAATGTAATTTAAATTTTTTCAAGGTTCCACACTATATGCCCTTTGAATAATGACAAGATTGATCATTGCAATAGATACCAATAAACTCATCATTCGTCCCCGAGTGATTTTAAGACGGAAGAAAGAAAGGACAGTCGCAAAATTCTACCGCCTAATTTTTACACTGTCAAGAGAGAATTGAATCCCTATGTGAACCATAGAAAATTACCACCCTCCAAGTACCCATGTATACTATGGCCTTATTAAGCATCAATTTACGGAAACTATACGAACGAAGCAACAAAAACTTTTTCCGTCCACCAATCTGGACCCCACTATAGCGAGAATATTTCCTATATAGAAGTGTCGTTGTAGTGCTACTTAGTCGCTATAACGACGTAACGGGACTCAGAACCAGAATAAAGGGGAGAGGAATGGATTTTTCGCCCATTCTCTCCTCTTTTACTTCAAAAACTCACTTTTTTCTCTCCCGATCACTCCATTTTGAACGTCAATACTAAGGTAATAATGAATTACATACCCTTCTTACTTCAATTTACGCATAGTGATTATCTCATGCTAGAATTTTGTTGAGTAGAATAGAGTTTGGGTTGAATTTTTGAACTTTTGAAAATGTGGTTCTGATTTGGAGAATTTGTTGAAGCATGAAGGCTTTCTTTACGTTTAAAATGCTCATATAACATTCTGGACGTAAGAATTGCATAATATAGGGCTAAAAGAGGATCCAAAATGGGGAGGGAAGTTGAAGGGTTGTCCTTTGTTAGAAACTTAGATTCAGACAACATTTAGTAGTTATAATGCCCCAATTTTTGCATGTAGCAATAGTAGGGTATTTTAGTGTCACAATCCAAAAATAGACATGATGGCACTTGTTTATTCCCATCAGAAAAAGTCAATCTCAACCCAACGAAAAAAAAAAGAAGCGGAAAGATAAATCAAAAACAAAATAAAAGCGAAAAACTTATTCATTCTATTAACACCCCAAAATCTGGTTGTCACATGTACAAGCCTCTAATACTAAAAGTGCGGAATTAAGAAATAAGTACAAGTCTCAACCTTTATTTCTCAAATATAAAAAAGCATAAACAAAAGGAAAAAGAGGGTCCACCAGGATCTTCAATAAGCCTCGGAAAGTAGGAGAAGAAGAGCAATCACGCTATACCGGGCTCGGAACCTACACAAGTGTAGAAGTAAGGAGTGAGTACCAACAACAAGGTACCTTGAAAGCAACCTAATAAACAAGGCATCTAGTTAGAAATTGAATACTCCTTTCATCCCAACCGAACCTCCTCAAACTACAACATGCAAAAAAATCAGCCCAACCTTCTATAATGCACAGCTCACATGGCTTAATAATCACAGTTCAATAGTAACAATTCAACAACCAAACGAATCAAGTTAGTCAATATAAATGTCAAGTAGATGAACCACACGTAACAAATGCATCAATCACAATTAACAAGTAAGTCACAAATAAGCATCAAAATGCATCAAATCACAATAATCAATCTCTTGTCGGACCCATTTTTCATCAACACAATATCACTAGTCGGAACCATTTCCCATCATTTTATATCAAATCACTAGTCGAAACCATTTTCTATCGGCTTTATATCAAATCATTAGCCGGAACCATTTTTCATCGGCTTTATATCAAATTACTAGCCGGAACCATTTTCCACCGGTTTTATATCAATTCACTAGCCAGAAATGACCTTGGCATCATAAATATTTACCGGAAATGACCTCGGCATAATAGCACTTGCCTACAATGACCTCGGCATCATAAACACTTGCCGAAAATGACATCGACATCATAATCATCACATGTTTCATCATGGTGTCAAACAATCAATGCACACAAGTAATATCACACCACATGAAGGAGACAACAATTCATGCAATTCAAGTCCATATTCATGCTATCAAGCATTTCATCAATCAACCAATAAGGGTTACAACAAGACAATTCACATCATCATGATCATCACATAGCCTTTTCATTTCAACCCCTTTTTATTCATTAGGATTTATCAAGTGGATAATTAACCCTTCACCTCATTCCCATTATTCCCAACACACAAACAACGAAGGAAATACACGAAATCTACTAGAAAACAAGGTTTAGGAGATCACTTGCCTTAAATCAATCAATTAATCACTCCAAGAGTTGAGTCTTCCCCTTCCAATCAATGTCAAAAGACACACAATCTATAACAATTAAGTATTCACAATAAATTTCCGGAAACAATAATACTCACATCAATTTCTTTCAAAAATAGGTCAATCAACTCACAACGCAATTCCAAAAATAAGGTTTGAATCCAAAAATTAACACTTAAAAATAATACTCCAGGATTTAGGAACTCAATAGTGAAAATCATTTCAAAAAAGGAATCAAAATCAGTTCACAATCTCCATTTTAGTTTAGAACTTGAGTTCTTGAAAAAACCTTGTCATTGACCAATCAAAATCTCAAATTTTGAAGTTAAAATCCATAAATAATCAAAGGGAAATGAAGTTTTAGGGTTACAAGAGCTTACTCAAATAATTTTGCATGAGAAATCTTTTTTAAAATTGCCCCCAAGGGTTTTCCAAGCTCAAAAATGAAAAATGGGGCTTAAACCCCTGAAATTTTACGACATAAACCCATCTCTGATGTCGCCAAAGAGACCTTGGGTTTGCAAAAGTGAACCCTGCGAAAGTGTAGACTTTCGCTTTCGCGAACATCGCGACCGCGACTCATGGTTCGCTTAAGTGAACCCCGCCTAACTAAGACCCTTCACTTTCACGACCAGGGTCTCGCTTTTGCGGTCCTCGCAATCGTGAAGAACTCTTCACGAAAGCGAAGCACACTAGTACCAGAAAACCAGCCAACTCTCAAAACATTGAAAGGACCCTTGAAATTTGTTCGGAACCTAGTACAAGAAAACCACATATGCTAATCGATTGTACTCGACATTCTGGACTCAATGGAACCATTGAAACATGAATATGAGGTCTCATTGACCTGACATGCGTGAAAACCACAAAAAAGTAACTCAACGCCTAAAAAGATAAACTAAGCTCGGTACCTCTCAAAAATCAACAAAGACTTCATCTAGGCCTAAAATCAACCCCTGAATCCAACGGAACTCTCGGAATTCCGATCGGAACATCCATACCCTGAATGTTGAGCAAAGTTAACTCAAAGGCTAAATTTCTACAATTTCAAAACTTAAGACCTCAAATCCTCAAAAAGACTCTTTGGACTACGACCACTTACTCTTTGGATTTGTTTTAGAGAGTAGTTTGAGCATTATCAGTTGTACATAGATAATGATCAATAGACTCTTATATTAGCGGATTTATTAGACGTTATTCGTTGACATTGCACTTCAAATAACTGAAAAAATTAGATTACTTATGGATACATGGGGTTTGTGCATTAGGAGATTAAAAGGGTTATGTGCGTTATATTTGTTATCTGAGTATGATAAAAACTCTCTTTCCTAATGATAGCCCATTTTACTAGGTCAGGCCAGGTCGATCCATTATATAAAATTAACTGACCCGAACCGGGCCGGACCTGATTCCCCCAATATGGATCGGGCCGATACTAGGTGGAACAGTAATATGTGTTATAAAAATCGGCCTGAGTCCGATTAAGCATTTCTACTGGGTCTAATAGGCCAGGTCCAGATTTCAGCCCGTCGGCTGGATCGGGCCAGATCGGCAATTTTTTTAAAATCACCATTCATTAATTATTAATTCAAAATTTTGAGTCGATCATTAATATAATGTATTGTTTTCTATTTAATTTTTTAATAATTATAACTATTTATGACAATGTATTGATTACATTTATAAACATATATATACATATGAAGTGATAACTCCCTTTTTTGGTAACAGAGCCTAGGAAAGGTTATGGAGTATATGTGATGAATTAGAATGGTTCAACATAGATATGATTTCTTCAAAATCATGGATCTGGGAGAAATAAGTACTAAAAGTACTAAACTTGAAGAGGTAGATATACCTCAAGACCTTGATTTGTTAAACAAATGGACGATCCCAAAAATTTCTATAAAATCCATATATGATTATGGTTTCTTTGATAAATTTTCAAATAAACAAATGATAAAAATGACAGAACAGTCGTTGGCTTTAAATTCTTCAGAACAGACTATTCGTCTATTAAATAAACGTGATATAGATTTATATAAAAATCAGTATAATTTTCTGTATATTGGTATGATACAAATTGCTTTTAAGTCTTTAACTCTTAAAGGGTTACCAGAAACATTTTTGGCTGCTTTACGAGATGTCAGAAACCTAAATTTCAGACAATCTCTTATGGGTTCTATTGAATCTACTGTGGCCTATGGTCCAGTCTATTTTAATACTCAGCCTAATTTACAATTATCGTTATCTGATGTCAATATTCTTGATGCCTTAACTTTAAATGTTAAAACGCATGGTTATAATTATGCGCCTGGATCCGAACTTATTTGCCTGTCATATCGGATTTATTATAAACTTTTATCAACTTTGAATCCTAAGTGTAAATTGCTTGATACAGCAGATCAGACTATTTTATTTGAAACCAATTTTATAAAATCCA